>VZTF01002536.1:1467103-1514455 GCA_013397755.1 Cnemophilus loriae | reverse complement strand
CCCCGCCAAGGGCACGGACACACGTGGGGCCCGGCCCGGGCGGGTCCCGGGGCTCCCCCGCCCGCACCTGCCGGAGGAGGCGCGGGTGGGACACGAGGCCCCGCAGGTCGATGTACACGGGGGAGGAGCGGCCGCTCTTCAGCACGAAGTGCCCGAAGCGCAGCGCGCCCGCCGCGCTCAGCGCCGCCGCCACGGCCCCCGCAGGCCCCGCCGCCATCGCCGGGCCCGGCGCACGGAGATGATGCCGGGCGGGAGGGGCGCGGGGCGGGGACACCGTGTGGCACACGGGGAATGGATGTGCCCCGTCGCGCATGGCCTCTCCTCGGTGGGACCGGTCGGCGCCATCCCGGGATCCGTGTGTGCCGTCCCGCATCCCCCTGCGGCATCCCGGCCCTGCTCCCCGAGGCCCTCTCCCCCCTCCACGATTGCCAGTTCTCCCGTCAGCCCATTCCCCCGGCAAGCAGAAACCGCCGGTGCAGAGGCTTTGATGTGACCCGAGGGTTTCTCGCCGCGTCGGCTCCCGAGTGATGCCCAAAAGACCGCTCGGTGGATGCAGGCAGGGTGACAGTCCCGCGGGCTGGTTCCCTGAGAGATCCCTCCGGAAAACATGAGCTGAATAAAGCCCTCAGCCAGCCCCGAGTCTCCAAGGCCTTACTTAGAAAGACGCCACACGTGTGAAATAAGACTGACCCGGTCTTCTCTGAATAATTTTATTTAATCAAAAAAGCCCAGAAATGGAGTCGTTAGTATACTCTATTTATGGGAATGCAAGGACAGGAGATGTACAGGTTGAAGCTACATCTGTAGATGATCGTATATACTGCAGTACAGTAACAACAACATGGGACAGCAAGTAGTCACCTCACAACAGTACACATGAGTGATTAGACTTACAAAGGAAATATTTACAAACCTGCCTTTACAAACCAACGTTGTGTGCATACAAAATGAAATCTGCACTAAAACTGAAGATACATTTAAGGCAGACCAGCAATACACTGAAATAATTAAGGCTGTGGAATTACTTTGCACCTTGAAAATGCTGAGCTGTTAGCAATACTGTTTCTTTTTTCCTCCTTCAGTGGATTGTTGCTAGGATTGAAAAGCAGCAATACATTCCAACTGTTTGCTCTTATCTCGGTGAATAAGTCTGAGATTGATTTTTTTTTTTGCACTTGCTATTGCATTTGCTTTCCAAAAGTTATCAGCAAATTGACCTCAGTGGCAGAGCAGTGTTGAACAGTTTGGTAGAAAGAGAAGTAAAAGCACCAGCATCAGAAGTTGGACATGAAGGTGAAATATGGCTTGAGTAGAGAAGATGTTGATTTTTCACTAGCTCCATAATAAAGACTACAGTTACAGCAAACATTCAGCATCCTGATGCTATGGAAACACTCAGCACTATACAGATCCCAGAACGAGAGTACATCACTTGATGGCAGTGTGCAGTCAGCCTAGTAAAATGGGATTTTATTTTGTTTCCTTGGGAAAGCACCGTTTTCTGATGGGACATGAGTGAATGAGCTCAAAAATAAACCCAAGCCCTGTGTTAGAGGAGAATCCACCTCTGCTGTGAAAGGAACAGGAACAAAAAAAGGTGGTGGGCCCCTGTGCATGTAAATTATGTGTTAGACCTTTATGTGCACAGAGAAGCTTTTACATCTGTCTCTGAAGTTTATATTATCCTAGGTTACTTGATACAGTCCCCTCATTGCAAGGGCATTAAAATAGGGTTATATATAGTCAGGTTATAATGTGTGGCTCTGCATTCAGCCTTTGTGTACAGTATTTGTAGCACAGGCCTAACAGCATTGTCAGAAATGCTACTGAACTCCACCGAAGCCACAGCCTCAGGGTCAGTTGAGGGCACAGACTTTGTCTCAGCATTAACTTAGAAGTGAAAGATACATGTTACTGAAAAAACCCAATCCATAATCTTTTAAAATGAAGGGGCAGTAAGACTAAACAAAACTTGTTGGTATCACTGAGAAGAGAGAGATATTTCATAAATTTTAAAGCCTGGATTGCTTTAAAGTACTAAAGTCTACAACCCTGGACTGGCTGTGTGCCACTCCTGTAGTACCATACACAGGGGGCTTGGCAGCTTGGGGGGGAGGTGGGGCCTCCCACGGGGCAGCAAGTGCCCAGACACCTGATGAGGGCTCAGAGTTTACACTGGCCAGCAGAATTCCTGCCCTGGCCTGGCTGCTCCGAGTGGAGCAGAGAGAGAGGCAAATTAGTTTCTCATTGCACATTCATTAAATGAAGCCATCTTAAATAAGGAGCCCCCCATGTCACTGTGTCCTCTGGGCTCTGTGTCACCAGCACCTTTGCTGCTGCCTTCCTGTCACCTAGCCCCACACCCGGGGACACTGTGAGCCACACGTTGATGTCAGAGCAGGCTAAGAGCACTGTGGAGATGTCTGAATGTGGTGGCTGTGTGCACAGCGCCACTCCACACAGAGCTGGTGGTGCATTGTTGTCAGTATTCCTGCTGGTCATCCTGGATGGCTGGAAGCTGCTGGAGAATAAAGGGTGCAGCTACCACCACACCTTCACTCTTGGGAACCCCCTGACTGGTACAGCTGCAGGTGGAAATCTTCCCCTCGGGGTCAGATGTTCTCTGGGGAGCTTCGTTGAGAAACTGTGTTTGTTAGAGACAATATTTCATGCACCAAAAAATCCAGTGGTTGGAGAGTGCTACACAGGGGGTTGGCTGTGGTGCTTCTCACCCAGTGGGTGCACTCCAGGCCTGCTTACTGAGCTTCTGTAATGTCTTTACAATGGAGTTGTAGTTTTCAACAGAGTCACAGGACCTGTTGTATCTGCAGAGGCACCACTTAGGTTGGCTTAAAAAAAACTTTGAAAGAGCAAAGTCAGAATACTTCCTCCATATTTATCATATGGCAGCATTGCATGTCAACTTGGTATTATTCAGGCAAAAGCAAGAATGGTTGATAATCTCAAATGTTATATGGAAGTTTTAACTGGTTCAAGTATTCCTGAACGGGCTGTAAGAAGAATGGTGTCCAGGAAGAGGTGCTCTAACATGAATATGGAAAAAGCAAAACCACAAAAGAAAGTAACCCCAAAACATTAAAAATCTTCAGAGTTCAGCACCTCCAGCTCTCTCAACAAGGAGTCTTTTTTGAATCTGAGCACCAGTACCTAGTCATACATCCTCTCTCTTTCAGCCTTTTGGGTTTTCTTTTCTGTTATTTGATAGCAATGAGAGGCTTAAATATTACCTTAAACAATCCAGCTTTTTCCCCCCTGTGCACCCAAAGTGTCTGCTGTTGTATTTTGACATATGAATGCAGGAGGTAGGAAAACAAAATGCTACATAACTCCAAATTTCATGTGATACATGAGAATTTGTTTGTATTAATGCCAAGCAGAAAGCCTGTGGCTTAAACTGTACCCATGGGTCTAATAAAAGCTGTGGGTTTTACAGACCACACTTTCACGAACATTTTTTTAAGGGCAGCACAATCACAGCACAAAGAGCCAGCTTTGACAAATAGGAAGAATTACAGACAGTCCTGTAGTGAGAAAGTACCTGAGGCTGGTGGTAATTAAAGACCCCCCTTGACTGCTGTCTGTATTCAGTTGCTAAGAAATTGCATACTTAGCACTGTTGCTCAGGATGCAAGTCTGGTCTTTATCTAAGAGGTGCTGCTAGATTTCTTAGAAAATCTGCTGCTCTAGAGAGGAACTGAGATAGGTTCTAGATGATTCAAAAAGCTTAACCTTCTGTGAACACTTGTCTCTTTGAAACCTTTCCACAACTCCCTCCCTGTATTAGATCTCTCACAGAGCTGCTTCTGACTCTGCTGAGGCACCTGGGCTCACTCTTCTGCCTGTGGCTTCCCGATCTCAAGGGCTGTTCTTTGTTGCACACACTCAGTGCTGAGCGCTGAGGGTTTTTGCTGTGCCTCTTCTCTTCTCCACTAACATAATACTGACCACTCTGGTGTAGCGATAGAGCAAGCACAAAGAGAAGGGCCAGGTCTCCTCCCTGCTGTGAAACTGAGCTTGGAGGTGGATCAAAAAAGGGCTATCTGAGAATTCAAAAGTACTTGCAGGGTATCTCCACCACCCACTGGCAGAGACAGCACTTGCTCCTGCAGGCTCACAGTGCAGTTACTAGGATGGTAAATGAGATTTGACTCTCTCCCTTACAAGAGAGCCTATATGAGCATACGTGGTCAGATCAAGCCCTTTTCCTTAGGAAAACCTTTGGTAACAACTGCCATTTCCCATTACAGGCACACAAATGGTACTCAGCACCAAGACAAAGTCCCCACATGCCAGGGGAAAAAAATCTCTTTGATTGTAACCCCTCAAGGCTGTAGAGCTTTGTGGTGTGGCAGTAGGATGGGGAAGCCCCAGCTGGTATCCCCTTCCAGTCCCATTTCTGGAAAGGAAGATTTGGCCAATCTACAAACTGCTGATTTGTCACTGCAGACTCCCCATGTTGGTTATACCTAAGCCTGGCTCCGTCACTGTAACATCAATATGATGATGTTGCAACTTGGCTTGCAAGAGAGAAGTGTTTTAATTGTGAATATTATTTTTTTATTACAAAGTAGGCTTTGGACATAAAAATATCCTCATGAATGCTTTGGTTATGAGGTGCTAATGGTGGCTGAGAGATATTTACAAGTTTGGAAATGAAACAAATGACATACTTTAAACACTGAAAACGATTTTCAAGCTGTAAGCACAAGAATGAACTCACCACTCCTACTGCACTCTGAAAGGCTTAGATGGACTTTGGGCCAAGCAATTCTGAAGCTAGAAATGGAACAGGATCCTTTATATTTATATATATTTATATCTATGATACAATATATGTATACTGAAAACCTGTGATAGAAAAAATTGTCTTCATCACCATCATCATCTAGTTTACAGATACTGCAAAAATTGGACTCTGCCTTTTCTCAATGCACAGGTTTTGCAAAAGATTTCTGTACAATGTGTATAAAAATGCTTTTAAAAAACCCACCATAGTCCCATTGTGCTTAGTCAGAACCAGCTGTATGCTCCAGTGAATTCATTGCCTTAATCGTAGCTCCAAAAGGTGCTGCACGTTGACTTAACACAGTAGAAAGCCCGGGGAGGGGCTTAATGGAGGATTTTGCTCTGATCACTATCATGCAACATGAGTGTACCTAAGCCACGTCACCACGGGAGCTGATCCAGCAGTGACTGGAGCCTGATCTTGCATGTCCTATGCAGGCAAAGTCCCCACTGAAATCATGGCAGGCCTGGGCACACGGGGCATGAGAAATCTGACTGATAACCTGGAGCAGGCTTGCAATGATTTCAGCAAAAGCTGACCGGTCCAGTACTGCAGTACGTGCTAAGGTCAGCCTGGTCTCACTCACCCCACTATCCTACTCCTAATTTTTGTACATTTTGAATTCAGTTCAGCAAGATCAAGAGGATTTCTTATAAGGCTGCCTCACATAGATTAAGGCAACTGCAATTTTGGCTCTCGTTCCCAGCTGGTGTTTGCTTCCCGCAGTCCTTTTTTGGCGGTGGATGTGACAATACCACGTGCCCCGAGAGAGGGAGTGTGTCCCCGCTGCTGTCACCCCCTCTGCCTTGGTCCCATTGCTACGTCCACAGTGATTCCCACCCTGCAGCTGTGGAATGCAAACGCCGAACATGGGATATGTACAGACGGATCCGTGTGCTCCTGACGGCGCTCCCAGCACCCGGCTCAGGACCAGCAGCATAGGATCCCATGGATGGAGGCACTACGTGCCCGGGTTCATCCTGCTCAACAGGAAGCTCTTGACGCTGGGGACCGGGTGCACATCGTACTGGTGCCTGCGGCGCTCGATGAAGGAAGCCAAGCGGGAGGTATCCAGTGGGATCTTGGAATAGCTGCCATTGTGCGGTTGCAGCCATGGATGCTGTAAACAAGTGGCTGCCGTTGGCCTTCTCCTGAAGTCTTCCTGGAGGATGACGTTGATGAAATCCCTGGCGGCGTGACTCACATCGGAGAAGTACTCGTGCGGGAAGCTGAAATCCACTCTGCACACATTGATACAAGTCTCCTCTTTGCTTTCATCCAGGAACGGAGAGACACCACTTAACATGACGTAGGTGAGGACTCCAATGCTCCAGATATCCGTGCTCAGGGAGACAGGAAGGCCTTGGATAACTTCAGGGGCTGCGAACTCCGGGTTTCCAAGGAGGTGGTGGACATGGTAATGACCTGTGATCTGGACTGCATCTTCCAAATCAATGATCTTGACACGAGGCACTGGGATTCTTAAATCAATGAGCAGATTTTCTGGCTGTTGAAAAGATAATGATATAAACTTAATCGTAACTATATTTTGGCAAATAAAATATGTTTCATGATTCATGTAGGCTTAATAGCCAATAAAAACTTGCATTTAATCAGATGTTCAAGGGAGAGATCAGGAGAGTGAATGATAAGGAACCAGCTCAGCTGCTGTTTGCTCTAAATTCAGATCAATGCTGCAGTCGCAATGACAAGATCCTCTTTTGCACTAGGGCAACACATTGGGATTTTGCACTTTGTCCCAAATACTTACAGTTTATTTTCCCAAACTAATCTCTACAGATTAAGAGCACTGACAGATTTTTACATTTTAATAAGACATATATATCTGATCAGTTTATTTAGATTCCATTTGTTCAGATGACAGCTGGCTAAGTAAGTGTGCATAACTTGCAGCAGAAATGTTCTTTATGAAATAAATGTTCAATTTTGCACCCACTGCCCTGGGAGGGACTGGTGTGTGCCATTACTGTTGCCGTCATTTGACATGGAGCTGCCAGTGTGCCCCTATACACACCAGGACACAGTCATGCTTTCCAAGACAGAGTGAAATTACATTTCATCCTAGTTGTTTTTTTCTCTGTTTTAGCAGCTTTCAGTATTTAAGGTCTCTCTCTCTCAGTGAGAGATACTGAGCATTGCCTATACATTCTATTCTGGGGACTTAATATGGATTATCCTTCCTTTGTTTGCTCTGAGATATTTCTGAATTTACTTCTTGCACCCTTCTAGATCTTTTTTCTCTCCTATATCCTCATGCATATTTTACTGCTGCCTCATGACTATATATATGTATAAAGCAAAGTTAACTACATGGCTGTTCCAGTCTCTCCACTTGCTCTTCTCTTGTGCAGTCTGTTGACAAAATCAACACATCCTTGAGCAAGATCCTGCGACAACACAGTCCATGGATAGGGCGGCTGTCACTGCCAGTGCATCTCCTGCTTCCCACTTAGCAACAGAAGGTGCTTTATTTAGCATCCCTCATTCAGGGGAACTGCAAATAGGTCACAGAAAATTAGCTTCCCACCTTGTTTCTGCGAAATATCTTACGATTAAACAAAGAGTTCATTGCAGTTTCTTACCTCCAAGTAATACCTACTTTTTGACAGGTCATATAAATAGAGCAAAAAATACAAACAATCTCATAGAAAGAAACCAGGATGATTTAGCCTTTTGTGCCTGATTCTCACATAAGGTCCTGTACAAATGGAATATTTTTTGGTAGGGGTAGAAGCAGCAGAAGAATGAACGTATCGCTTCATCTGACATGCCTGGGGCTTGGAGAGATGAGCACAGATCTCCTTGAAGCTGGATTGCCCACTATGTAAGAAAGTTAAATTCATCCCTCATTCCCCATTTTTAATTGCCATTTAAGTTTGCAAGGTCTTGTAGATTATCTTATATTCCTGGCAACCAGAATCAATGCTGCAGATCACAAAACTTGAAACTTCAATGGCTAATTCTGTCATCCAAGGTAACTGGGATGTTGGGGAGGACAGGAGTACAATGCCAAATCCAGGACAGTACAGTGCCTCCTGCCATGTGTGCTCACAAAAGCAGGTACGAACTGTACTAGTCTGACTGTGACGTTAGACAATACCCCAGTTTCTTCTCCGCAGTGCAACTTGTTCTTTGCTCTTCCTCTGAACCCCTCCCTGGCTGTACTGCCCACTCAGTTCCCCTCTCAGGTTGTGCAGCACAGTGCAGTGTGCTGCTTTCCTTTTCCTTTGCCCCTGCCAGCCTGGCACAAGCCAGCTCTGCTCAGGACACTTGGTGGCTGAGTTGGTACAGTGTGAGCCCAAACTATACTCCATAGAATTATTCATAGTTTCCCTTCAGTCAGGTGCTAGTGACGTTTCACTCTTGTCTCTCAGACATCTTCCTTCTCCTTCATTAAATCCAGAAAGCTCTTGGGAACAAACCAAATAATCAAGGGAAAAGGTGCATTTCTTGTCTGAAGGCAAAGACCTGGCACTGCAGGTCAGTAACTCCTTTCTCTGATCAATAGCTTGCCCATTTAGTGATCATCTCCTTGGGGTACAGGCTGCACCTCCTCCCTGTCTGCACAACTGGGAACTCTCTGTTCCAGGGCATGGAATAACAGCATCATTCTCCTTTGTTCCTACCTTTATGTCTAAGTGAGCCACTCTGCAGTTGTGGAGGTACTGCAAGGCTTCCATTGTGTCTCTTATATAGAACGCCACCTTTTCCTCCATAAGTTCATCGTGGTTCATCAGATAATCTAAGAGACGACCGTCATCCATCCTACAAACAAACCAAACCCTGCGCATGAAACGTCACATGGCATCTCTTGGAACAGTTAATATTTGAAAACAAAATTGCAATGGAAACTTTGTGACCTTAAAAAGGGAGGAAAATAAAATGCAAGATCTGATGAGTATATAATGATATCTCAAGATACCTCAGGCCATGGAAGTGGTAGAATGATTAATCCTCAATTGTTATCTCCAGTCCTTGACAAATTAAGCAACAGTCTTAAAGTAAACTCATTTGCTTAAGGATGGATTCAATAGAGAGACAATCCCTCTGGAAACAGAGCTTCTTAATTATTTGGATTCATCTATTTATTTATAGAGGTGGTTACATAATGCAGAAAAAAACCACGGACATTTTCAGCTGGTAATATTTTCTGTGGGAAAACTAACCCAGTAAAAGTTTTCCACCTAGTTTATTTATCTGTACAAACAATCACATAGCCCAAATATACCTTGCTGGATATACTGTAACAAAGCATTTTGGGTTTTGGTTGCTGTTTCTCCTTAAGGGGGTAGCATGGTTGTTACACAGGTCTTTTCACCAAAAGGCATTAGAATGATGTAGGCTTTGATCTAGCTGAAACACTTTTACTCAAATGTAAAAAGTGGACAAAACTGCCCAAGTAAGTCTGATGCTTTTCAATGGCCACAAATTACCCAAGCTTCACCCAAGTAAAAAGCAGTTTTATTTGTCCCTCTGAATCTTACTTACTGTAAAGAAAAGGCAGTGGAAACTCTGCAGAAAATGGCTATTTCATTTGACGTCACAATCAATAAAATCTTTGCCCTGCTGAACTCAGGGTGATCTTTATGCTTGGCTGTAATAGGGCTGTGATTCCTACCCAGACACTTGAATCCAAGCTCTGCATACTTACAGTTCTAAAACTAAGATGTAAGAAGTAGGAGACTCGTAGGTATCGTGGATAGTGATGTACTGAGGATGCTGTAAGTGTTGTAACAAAGCTGCTTCATGTGCTGCCTGCTCTTTCTTTTTCATTTTTTTACTAATGAATTTTACAGCAACATCTTTCCGGGTGGCTTTGTGGACACATTTCTTTACTATGGAGAATCGACCCCTGAAATTATAAAGAAAACAGAATAATGAAGTGGCCTCATGAATAAATCATGCCTAGTTTTTAGCGCAGTAACAGTGATCTTCGAAGGTTTTTTTGATTCATCACATTAATATTTCACAAGGCATCAGATTTAACAAGTTGTTCATAACCTTTTCCAACAAAGGCCCTCCATCTCTTACCCTGGGTGTAGAGATACTTTGGGGATTGGCAAACACTGAGAGCAAACGGTGTCACTTTGCTTTGTGTAGCCATACTGATATCCTCTAACAACCTCCCCTGAGTTCAATTTGCTGCCACTTTTACAGGTTCTATTTCCTTTTATTTTAGCTGTGGATCTTCCTTCTCCAGCTGCTTTATTAAAGAGACCAAACTTTCTCAAACAACTAAAAGAAAAGCCTTGTTAAATAACCACTAACCTACCATTTTGTCTCACTTTTTCAGACACACAGTAAGAAATTAAGAAAAAAGCTGTCACGAAAGCACTAAGGTAACTCATACAGACCATACTACCATTTCTGCTTTCTACAGAACCAGAGGGACTCCTGTCGTTTCAGTCCCAGAATTGTCTCTGACATCTGAGCTGAAGAAATAATTGCATTAACCTGAATTATTTGCACGCCCCTTATCTGTTATCTGTGGAGAGCACCAAGGGCTGACGACATGTGCCACTCCTATTTACGCTCTGTTCAACTCACCCTCCCACTCAGCAAAGATAACTCAGTCACATGCCCAAGTGTTTTGGCAAACTCAGTCTTCGAGGTTAAGCTTATCCAGAACCAGTAACCTGTCATGACTTCAAAACAAGACCTCAAATCAGAGATGATAGAGAAGATACCAACTGCCAGAGATTTGGCTGTCTAATTGCTCACCAGTTTGCCAAGCTGCAATCCCAAATCAGAACTTATCTCGAAAAACAGAATTTAATCAGTATTTTAATCAGTATCTGATATCCAATGCTCTTTGAAAGAAGCAGTAGTTTTCAAGCTAACTACAAAAGTAACCTAAACTCCCCACCAAGGAAAAAGCTTCAAGCCACTGTTTGACTGTTTTATTGCAGTGATAAGCAGGGTTAATTTTACCTCCCAATCTCATGCAGCTCTGCATAGGCAAGGTCAAAGTTTTCCTTCCATGAAATAGTGGCACCATCGGCAGCAGAGTCTTTGAGAGAACAAAGAACATTCAAGAAGGTATAAAGTTAAAGACAGTTTGCTGTGGACTATAAACAGAATATTTTAAAATCATGTGACAGGAAACATTATCACTACGAGTCCAGTTTCATACTGCTCAGGCACAGCTCCACTGTGTTGGACCACTAAATGCCAGAGCTCCCCAGGGGAAGGTATGGATAAGGGGGACTCAAATCTGTCCTTGCAATTTTGGGCTGAAAAGGGCCACAGAGACAGGGGGTAGAGCTATGCTGTGTGAGCTCTTGCTCCATCCAGCACCGGCTATCCAAGCCAGTCACAGGCCTAGTTACACGCCAGGGCTGCTAAAACATGGGGAAAAGTGGGCTCTGCTCACAGCACCATTGACAGTGAGCTGTATCCCAAATTCCTGCAGCACCGAGCTCTTGGGAATTGCCTCCATCACAGCATTCCCATTCCAGCTGCATTGCTCAAGGAGGGACATTTTGCAAGTGGAATTGCAGCCCCCAGATAGGCTGCCCAGCAGAAGCTGCTGGTGCTGCTGGCGCTGCTGGCATTGCTGGAAAGGCAGGACGGACACCAGCCAGGACACGGAGCCTGTTGGGCAGAGATAAAGACGAGAAGTAGTCTTGGGATAGAGAATAGGGACCTGCTTGGAATCTGCAATAGCCTCTGTGGCAGAAGGAGACTCTGAGCCTGGATGGAGGTGAAGACATGAAAATCCTTTCTGGGGGCAGGAGCTGTCTCTGAGCATCTCCCAGGCTTTTTCTTGTATTCCCAGTTGGTCCAGGATCCCTGTTTTTATCAGGACCCATCACAACACACAGAGCACAGGTGGACTCCCGTGTGCGTCAGTCCCTGCCTGCAGTGCCCACTCACCGTACTGTGGGAGCCTCACGAACTCGGACGGGTCGCTGGGCAGGCTGATCCCCCAGGGATTGCTGGCACTCACTCGGAACTGGTACTGGCAGCCTGGGGACAGGTCCTCAATGACAAGGTACGTGTCCAAAGTTGAGGCTACTGACTGCTGCCAGACCTGCGAGCCTGTTGGACATAGGGAGAGAAGGGGAGCTGAGAGAAACACTCGCTGTGTGAGCTCAGGGCTGACACTTTCTCTGCCCAGCTTAGGCAGTACCGTGGGAGGGTAACATCTACAGGGTTTTTAAGAGGCAATGTTACAGCAGACTGTTAAACCAGAAATGGATCACAGGAAGCTATTACGTGTTGCAGCCACCTTCCCATCTGGCTAAATGAGAAAATAAGGAAATGCCCCTCAGTTGACTGATAATGATGGAAAAAGCTCAGCCCAGGGACAAGCTGACCTCTCCAGCACTGTAGCTGTGGCTGTGTGCTACAAGCGATGTCTCAGGGCAGTGTGATAGGACAGAAGTGGAGGGATGATTTGATGACAGCTCTGTTATGAGAGAAACAGTAGCAGAAATACTGCATAAAACCCCAAAACCATGGGCAAGGGAGATGAAGATGAGACAGGGCATCAGTGCAACCCAAATGCTTTTGCAGATGAAGATGTGGTGGCTACAGTGAAAGCTGCAGCTGCAGGAGGAGAACCAGCTTTCTGAGGCTTAACACAGGCAGCTTGCAGATGAGCAGAACTGCAGCAAAGAAATGTGTGACTCTGTCATGTGTTTCTGCTTCTATCAAACCCAGCCACTACCTCAGCTGTGGCAACCAAAGGAGCAATACTTACTCTTCTGTACAGGGTCAGAGAACAGAAAAGGACCCCTGGAACACAGAGCCCTGTCATAGATGGGGATTTCTTCAAGAACACATAAAATTTTATGTTATTTTAGTAAGTTCAGGGCCTTTTACCTTTATGTTACTTACCATGACCCATTTATTTTGTGTGTCCTGTGGACAAATTCTGACTGCCAGGTTTCACAAGGTCATGGTTGGTTTTACAAGAGTCAGTTTTACCTTTGAAGTGGCAGGAATACTGAAAACACTGCTGGGGTTTTTTTGCTGTTTGTTTTGGTGGTTGTTCTTAATAAAGGAGCTTTTATTCGTTTACAAAAATGCCAGTCACACTGATGGCACAGTGAGGGTCAAGGGAAAATATTCCCTAGGAGAAGGCATTAATATAATGAAGTGGTTAGGTTTGCACGCTTACTAAAATGGGGTAGGATTTTTTGAAGGATGAAGGGGAAAAAACAGAGGCCAGATACCTAAGGCAAGGTTTACTGACCAGGGACTCTCCCACCTTTGCAGAAAAAATGCGAAAAGGCATGTGAATAATTTCAAATGCCCTTTTCAAGAGCACATGCCTGTGCATACTGGGAAAACAGTGCATTTAATATCTAGCTAATTCTTCAGTGGAAAAGGATGGCTGGATTTAAGAACAAATGGATTTCAGAGCTGAGCTTGAAAAGTATGCAGGGATCTGCAACTTTATCCAGATCAAAAAAATAATCAGGCTGATTTGGTTTTGCATTTCTGGGAAGCACCCACCAGAAAGGATGGCCACCATGGTAGAATGCAAATGATAAAAGGATGCCTTAGTGATGGATATGTTCCAGCTTAGCAGATTTTACTTGTCATAAGTGACCAGAGGAAAGAGAAAGGTCTGTAATATATGAGAGGTTGGACTGGATGATAGAAGGGCTTCTTTCTGCCTTAGACTTTGGGATCTGTAAGCTGCAATTAGCGGCACGCCAGTGGTGATGAGAATGCTTTTGGGACCTGTTATGTCATAAAGGAAACTTACCTCGTTCTCACTTTCACAGGCAGCAAGCACAGCTCACACCACTTACCTTCTTCTCTGTACTCCACAGTGTAGCCTGAAATGGTGCAATTGCCTGTACTGGATGGGGGTAGCCAGCGTAGGATCACAGAGGTGCAGCTTCTCTCCTGAGCAATAGGGCGGTTTGGGGCAGCTGGCACACCTTGGAAAGAGGAAACAATACCAAATCCAGCATCACATCAATAAGCGTTGGTGCTTTATTCTGAATATCAGGTGTATCAGGTACATGAGATCAATACAGGACAGCTGCACCTTGTAGAGGGGCTTCACTAAGCAGCAGGTGAGGAGTCAGTTACCACTGAATGCCCAAAAATGACACAAGCAAGGCATTCAGAGTTCTTCTGTGTGTAGGGTGCTTTTTATGCTCGGGAACCAGATTGACAAATGACCAGTAATCCTTCTGTGCTTTGCTTAGGGCTCCCTTCAGCACAGGAGTAGTTAGTGCAGCCACTGACTTGCTTGGATAAATTGGGTAAATTGGATCTCTAGGGTGGTTTGTGAGACCAAACAAATCAACTTTTAAATGCTCGTGACGTTGCTGCATCTGTAACTCTCCAGTTAGACGTTCATCTCTGGACCATCCCCCTCAACACAGCTGGCACCTCTCATCTCTCATGCTAACAGATCCCTTCTCAGAGCTGGAGGCAATGAGCATTAACTTGTTATTCCATATTCATTCCAATTAGATGGGTCACTAATTACAGCGCTGAGAATTCAGGCTTGGAGACATGTCTCCAAGTTGAATCCCCGAAGACCAGTTTCACCCAGGCCAAATCTTACTCTCGCCTCCTTTGTTCCTTAAAGAGAAGGGGAGGCAGAAAATCAGTGTCACTGGATCCCAGCTCCTCCCACTCCAGGCAGATTCTGAAGCCCAGGGCTTCCTGCAGTCAGTTGGGGCATCATTCCCCCAGGGACTCGGCTGCCCGAGGGAGCTGAGCTTCGGTGCTTTTTATGCTCGGGAACCCTGGGAAGGAGCACTATGAGCAGGATGCAGGAGCTGAACCAGTGCCAGTGCATTTACATTTCCCAAATGTGATGTTTATGGTCAGACAACTTAATCAAGCACAAGGAGTACACAAAGCCTTCAGCCATCAGTGGGAATTGTGGCTGAGGAATGGTTGTACGACTTTAACATCTCAATTCACCTGGTGCAGCTCCACATCTGGCTGCCTCTGCACAGGCTGTTCCTGTGTGCTCCCAGCCCCCACCAAGGGTCCACACACAGGAAAAATCCCGTGTGTTAAGGTCAGATGTGCTACCTTGGACTTTGATAGTTGCAGAGGTTGATGCTGTTCCGTGTTCATTGGTTGCCACACAGGTGTAGATGCCGCTGTCCTGAGGCATCAGGTTGCAGATCTTCAAGGTGAGCTCTCCCGAGTCACTGTGGATGCAGGAAGCCCCAGTTATAAAACACTGCTTCACTTGCTAATGGTTTTTATATAGTTCCTGTCCTGCCTCATTGCCAACACACGAGCACACAAATCCTGTTAACTCATTTGAAGAAACACCCCTCCAGCAATTTGGTGCCCAAGTACAACCTCTTCATATGTCAGGGTTTGGCTGTTAATGAAACCTTTGAGCAAACCTTTGGTCCAAATTGCCTGCCAGGCGAATCCTCGTGTCTGTTGTGGCCTAGGAGGAGATGTGAAGGATCACTCAGGCAGCAAGCAGTCCAGGAGCTGAACATTGCCTGTGCCTGTCCAGAGCTGGATGCTTAGACTCAATATATCTGGAAAGATTTACCCGTGCACATCTCTCCTATCTTGGAAAATGGTAAGCTGCTGTGCCTCCGCAGTGAAGTCCAACACACACCAGACAAACTGTGCTTCCCACAGATGCAGGAAGCAGTCACACAGCACAGGGTAACATTTCCAGGAAGCTTCAGACCCCTGGAGCATGTGCCATTGATCTGATGCTGCTGCCAGGGCCCCAGTTGGAAGGCTGGACATCTCCTAACAGCCAGGGATAAAGAGCACAGCACTGAGTTCGTGAGACACACTCAGTCTTTGGGCCAATCTGAGAAAATAAACAGCTCTGTGGAGTCTCATGAATTTATAGCAGGTCTGTTCATAGTCACCGCTGTTTGCACGCTTCAGTTTCCAATATGCAATTTGAGGGAGCTGGCCTTAATTAAAGGATTTTGCTTGTGTAACTGTTTTAGCTGTACTGGAGACCCAGCTTAGAGCCAACAATAAGTTCCCTTGATGGCAAAAGTAGGCTAGTTCTTGAATGCTTAATCTGTTGGGAACTGCAGAAAGACATGGTTGCTGGGATATCTGTCTGGACACTGCAGCTTTTGCTGGTCTGACTGGGCTAGTTTAAAACAGGACAGAAATATCGCCTCTCCCTGAAATCCACACACTCATGCCAGCAAGATTTGTAAAAGCCACCGATCCGCTGGGCCTCTGCTTGGCAGGCAGTGTCTTCACTGGGAAGAGCATTTGAGTAACAAGACAATACAAGTGCTGATAGTGCACAGGGAGCCAACAGGCAGAGGACTGTGATGAAAACCAGAACCCTGTATGGAAATATCCCCCCATCCCAAGCCCAGCCAGAGGCTGAAGATAAGGCACTAGGAGATCTACTGAGCAATAGCTAAAGACAATTTTGGATGCGCTGGGGCAGCTGCACAAGCCAATGGACTCTGAAGAAAGCTCTTGATCAGATGTAAAGGGTTTTTTTTATTGAACATGTAAAATCCCTTCTCTCTTAGTGTTCTTTTTTCACTTTCAGTGACTTTGTACTCCCTGGATTCATTTCAGCCTGAGCCAGAAGTGCTGAAAAGTTCAAATGAAAGATTGCCTCCTGGAGATTTCCACTGCAGTTTGGCCCAAATTGCTTATATAAGCTGCAGATGAGCATCCAGCAGCAGGCTGTTACCTGACCTGAATTCAACTCCAGATCTTTCTGAATCTTCCCAGTGCTTGTTGTAAAGATAGTTTTCCTCTCTGCTAGCCAAGCCAGGAACATAATGACAAGCATCTTTCTGTCCAAGCACAGCCAGATGTAGCCTTCCCAGGAACACACGTGGGCTTTTTTAGGAAAAGCTGAGGAAAGGCTCAGGAAAACTGCAACCCCACCTCTGCCAATAAGATGAGAAAATGCCCAGTGATAGGGGTATTGCAAGCTGGTGAGGGCTTGCTCTGCTTGACTCCCAAAGGAGATTATGGCATCAACTCAAGCAGAGAAGCCCCAGCAGAGGGAATACTAGCCAAACTAATAGGTTGTAAACATTCTGGCTTGTAGCTGGCTCAGCAAGTCAACGGGAGCAAGCTCATGTCTGCCAGCAGCACTCTGTGGATATACCCTACATCAGCTCGGGAAACAAATACAGCTACCCCAGCCTCAGTGTGACCCATTCCAGCCAATGTTTGCTGCACTGATGTGCTGACATGCCATGCCAGACTTAATTAACTGCATCCTAATGAGTCTTGTAGCCAGGCTGGTGCTATATTTGAGGGTAACACGACCATCAGAACCAGCCATGTTGGGATCCACAGGCAGGACCTTACCAGGATGACACTGTGTAAGTGGCCGTGCTGTTGTCATTGTCAAGAATGTTTTGGTCTGGTCCTTTCCAGGTTATAGTTGGTTTGGGTCGCCCACAGACTTTGCACTGCAGCATCACTGTGTCCCCAAGCAGGCAGGTGATGTCCACTAATGGCACAAGAAACTCTGGAGCCACTGTAAAAAAAAACCATAGGGACACACACACACACACACACACGACACCTTCTTTTAATCTTCAGGTGAGGATGTGTAGAGTCATACAAGGCTAGAGAATACATTATAGGATGAACTATGGGATCTGGGTCCCAAACAGCTGGGAGTCCTGGGATTATGTCATTGAAACTGCCTTCCAGTAAAAGCCAGCTGTCTACAGCTCAGAGAAGGAGGCAGAGGAGAGCGTCCATCCCCCAGTCCTGTGCTCTGGCAGGTGGATGAGATTTTGAGAGGGCAGGTTCACGGGGTTCAGCCTGGCCTGTGGCCCCAGGCTGTCTGAGCTGAGCAGCCAGTAGGAAGCCTGCTTTCCCTGGGGACTGAGCAGCAGAGAGCTGCCTTTGCTGCAAATGCTGGTAGGTATGGAGCATGCTGTGGCACCAGCGTAAATCACAACTGCAGCACAGCTGCACAACTCACCTTCTTGGATGAAATTGGGGTTGATTATCTGAAAAATACAAAGAGATACAAGCATTTATTTCCTGGACAGTGACAGAGACATCAGTTTTCATAAGGCACCGTGGTGACTCTGATCAGAACTGCAGAAGTGCTGCAGTGGCAACAAGCACCTTCTAACAACCAGCAGGTGCAGCAAGCTCTAGTGATAACACACCTGGGAAAATAAATGAAAGCTATGGCTTCTTGAACCCTGACAAAGCATCACAGGTAACAGGCACAACACCAAGGCTGAGGAGGGTGAACATGCTTCCTCTTTGCCTGGGTGATAATGATGAAGTCATTAGCACTTCTTCCCAGAGGCACCCCCTGTGCCTGGCTCCAGACCTGTGTCACACAGCATCTACAGTCACCACGCACCTGGGGCATGTCACCAGCACTCTGGCCACTAACCAGGTCTGAGGAAACATCTTTTAACTTGTGCTCAGCGTCAGGAGAAAAAAAGTAAAGCACTAAACCATAAATGCTTAATTTTGCCCTCTGTCGTTGATCAGTTGTGCAACAATTCTTGGTCTATTAACATAAGTAAAAATGCACTCATTTCATTGAACTGCTGGAAACTTTCCAGCTTGAAACTAGATTTGGATAACTAGGAGTTATTTTATCTAACTAGTTAATTGATCAAGTTAGCAAAGACATGAAAAGCTGCTGTTATTCTGTCATCTCTATGTGCCAATGTAACCCTGGAAACAAAGGTGGAAAAAGCAAAGACAATGCCACTAAGTTCTTACAGAATCTACAACAGTGTGTACAATAGTATAGAGGTTTTAGCCTCATTAACCATATTAATAATCTCATAAGACCTTGTTATTCAAAATCAATCTAACAATTTCACGTTCAAGCACCATAAACACCAATGTGGTTTATCTGATCTTAAATATCTTCGTTACTATTTATTTCACAGCTATTTTGGAAGATGCCAATGAAGCAGTGACCTAATTCATGGCCTGCCAAAGCTGATAGGAGGTTTTTGCAGAGGCTCAGAAACCAGGCCACAAAACAGAAGCAATAACCCTTCAAAATAAAATAGATACATCTTCAAGATTTATATTTACATTTTGGCTTTATAAATAGTTTTCCAAAGTCGATGGCTCAGGGTGCCATTCAAGGAGGCACTTGGGCACATTCAGGTTCGTTTTGGTTTCACAGCCTTTCTTTATAGCCCCCGGCAAAGCTCCGGTACCAGCACTGAGACCTCAGGGTCTGCTTTCCCCTACCACCACCACAAAGCCCAAATGAACCAGGCTTAACATGGAAAGCACAAAGTCCCTCTGAAGGGTGCAGCTGGGCACTGCCACCAGCACTTGGACCTGCCAGCCCAGGGACTCAGGGAGCAGCAACTGCTGCTCCACACAGTCCAGGACCCACATACAGCCCCCTGAACCCTGCAGACAGGAAGAAATTGTGGCACGATGGGGTACTGGATGGAAAACCTCCTCTCTCCTGTCTGTGCATGTGAAAAAAAGAGAGATGGATATTTGTGATTAAGTTGTATCTCTCACACAACACAGCAAAGGAAGAAAAAGCTGTTCTGTGGATAAACATTGCTTGCCACTTTCACTCACAGACACTATCTACTTTTCAGCTGAGTAACCTCAGGCATCAGCTCATTTGCACATACATCTTCATTTTTGTTGTGTTTGGCTTAACTAAAATATCCATTCTCCAAAGCTCTCCCCTTCCTTCCCTGCAGCATGCACTAAATTCCCTTATTATTCACTGATCTCCATCCCTGTAGGATTAGAGATCAGGAGAAAGAAACACTCGTTAACACTTTATATTAATTTTATTACTCTAAAGGATTCATTAGAAGATGCAGCTACGATGATGAATGTAATGGATATCCCTATAAATAAATAATTCTACCTTTCTAGTGATTTCCATGGTACGATAATTTATAATAATTGCCTTACCTTTTTTTTTTTTATTGCCTCACCATGGGAATAGCAGAAAGAAAATTATCACTGCTACATAATATTGGAAGAGTCTGTGGGTAAAATTTACATTTTCTTTCCCAAAACTTCATCTGTTAATTAATCAAATGGTACCTAACATCATTCCCACAGCCACATCACAGCTTTAGCCTGCTGTAAGCTTAGACAAAAATAAAAGTCTGTCTGCACAAGAATGTTTAAGTGATTTAATACAGCCCCTTATTAGAGAATAGGATTTCTTCTGCTTTGAAGGAGGGCTTCGAATGATGGGTGAGAAGGGCAGAAATGGGAAAGCGAAGGTTCACAGCCAGATCTGCATGCAGGGGCCAGCTCGGCTGGTTCACACATCTGCTCCCAGGCCCGGGGGTTCGCTGCCTCTCCCTGCAGGCTGGCCAGGTTCCTGGGCTATGGCTGGATGGCAGGAGACGACAGCCTCCATAGAGTTCTTCTAGATTAAGTGCAAGACCTTTGGAGACAATTTCTTCATTTGCCAAATAGGTTTTTAATCCCTGGGGGTGGAGAAGGGGAGCTCCAGAGCGTGTCCTCACTGCCCTCAGAGGATGGGAGCTCATGTACTGCTGTTCCACACAGCCTCCTGCTGGTGCAGGGCTGGATCCCCTTATGGCTACACTTGCCCACTCAGTCTGTAGCAGATTAAATAAGGATCTCACAGCCCAGCCCTCAGCCAAGCACCCCTGGCCATGGTGGCCGTGAGCAGGGGAAGGTGACCCAGGGTCTCCTGCTGACAAGGGCTCCCTGAAGAAATCTCAACAAACTCCTCCTGCACCAGTGTGGCTGCCAGTCTGGCTGCCAGTCTGGCTGTGAGAGGACAAACTCATGGGGATGGAACTACCCAACACAAGAACTTCTCACTCCATCTTCAGTGTCAGTCAACACCATGCAAACACAAACCCTAAGGGGATCAAACTCAGTTCACAATGCATGTAAGAAACACAGCCAGGCTCTTTTTCCTTGCAACAGAATTTTAATTGAGATGAGACAGATTTTTTTTTTCACTGGATGAAATACCTGTTGCATAGCCCAGGGCAGGTAAAAATTTGTCCCCTCTGTGGCCAGGAGAGTTTGTTTCCCATAGAATGACAGCTGAAAATGGAAATCCTATGCAAGGTAACAAAAGGCAGAACATGAAACAGCCTCTGCTCAAGTGATGTGGAGTCTAACGCTGACCACGCAAAGCTAGGCAGCTGGAGGGAGGGGGGTGAGATAAAGGAGTGGGAGGACAGGTCACGGTTATTCAATAAAAAGCCAGAAATAGACCTTGATTCTCCCTCTTCCAGCCTGTGCTGTTTCAGGGCTCAGACAAAGAAAGGCGCATAAGGCACATACTTGAATGCCTTTGGGGACCTGCAGGGATCTAAGTGACTTAGATCTAGGTCAATTAAGTGTAACTTAACAGTCAGGCTGTAGAAAAGCAGTATGGGTGTTTCTCCAGAAACTCAGTATTTTACAGTATTTTTCCTGGTTTGTTAAGCTCATGTTATAAAGATAGAAAGGCATCTACAGCAGTAGCTGCAAAGCCCATTTGCAAAACGACTCCAACCACTCTAATTCTTAGCATAATCTTATCTTTGACTTGTGCACACATGCTTTATCTCATGGGGAGGGAGAAGCCGTCCTGCCATGCCAATGGCCAGTCTCAAAACGCTCTGCAAGCACAGCTCGGCTGCCTGACAAGGTTCTCACCTCGGCCAGGGTTTGCTTCTCTATTGCAGGGGTGTCCTTGCCATGCCTACCTCACTTCCCTGCAGGGATTACACCCAGCCCAGACTCACCAATGCACAGAAGGGCCAAGTGGATGTCCAGATTTTTCCAGTGCCATTTTTCAATCCCATTTTAAGGGAACATATCAAAACCAGGAGTGAGAATATTACTTTTTGCCCAAAGCATAAGAATAGGCTGCAAACCAAGGCCTCTGTAACAAGGCCAGTGCTTCACCTAAACAGCAGAGGGCATGTTTACTCCAAGACAAGCAGCTGAGCATTTTGTAAACATTTCATGGCACCTCTTGGTCACTGAGTAAAAATAAAATACTGAGACATTTGCACATGCTGGTAGCAGAGTCAGCATCATGTTCCTTTCTACCTCACTCAAAAAAAAAAATTATGATTCTCTGGAAAAAAAATTAAATTAATTACAGAGAAATTAGGTGAACTCTAGTTTTTAGGAAAATATCTATCATCCATCTCTGACTTTGCTTTGAGACTTTTGGAGTGACAGGCTCACAGTGTCACCAGCCTCCCCTCCCCCAAAAAAGAAACAAATTAAAAAGAGAAATTTCTTGATAAAATGAGCAGATAAGGATCCCACCACAGATGGATAGCTGCTACCAAAGGGAAAATGTAATTTAAAATGGCATCTGGTGAAGCGTCCCATGGCATCAGCCTTTTGGCAGGGATGGGGGATGCTTTCTGGCACCAGCATGGATGGGCTTGGCTGCCTTTGGGACTGATGGGGAAGGCATGAGGGATGCTGTATAGCATCTGTGCGGAGCAGAAGCCCTCTTGCCTCATGTTCTTGCTGCCTGGCTCTAATGGCTGGTGGCTTCCATGGCTGAGCCTGTGGGATGTCCCTGGCACTGCATTGCAGCACCCTACACCTTCCTGCAGATTAAGTAGGTCACTTCTTGCTTTTCCAAAAGCTAATCCACCATGTCTGTGCTGCTGGCTCAGGCTGTGTCACACCTGATGAGCCACCTTCCTGGTGTGTCTCAGCCATCCCTGGCCACTGAGTGCAGCAGGACAGCGGTGCTGCCCATGGAGGCTGCCCTAGGGAAACACAGGGAAGTTCTCAGGATTGTACTCATTCACACTGTGGTAACAGGCCAGGAAAGGCTTTCTTACAGTATTGTAAAAGCTTTTGCCAAGAGAATGTGACATCTGCTCTGGAGATGGACAACCTCAGGCAGGGGGTGAAAGCATTTGCCTAAAGCAGTTGGGAATTCTTGGCCTGAGCTGAGGGGTGACTTGGAGCCAATGCTGTATCCACCAAACCATTACTTACTCAACCACATGGACTGTGGGGATGCTAGCACAATATTCTTCCACAGAGGATGTTTCCTAGTGCTTATCTTGGTCTAAGTGTCTCTGAGTAGTTCTTGACATGCTAAAATGTCACAGCTGAAAAAACAGATTAAGAAGCCCAACGTACGTACCGTGGCAACAACTCAGCTCACTAATCTAATGATGGCACTTCCAGTGACTCGGCCTGGGCTTCATCTCTGCTTTGCACAGCTTAGACACTGGAGCAAACACCAGAGGCTCAGTGACAGACGTGTGTTGCCAGCAGCACTTGTAACTGCAGCTGGAGTTGTGCAAAATCTCTGGAGCCATGTCAGAACCCTACACTTGAGGTCCATCCCAAAGCTGGGAGGAGTTGCTGCTGGATTTAGTGAGGTTTAGCTCAGTCAGATCTTCTGACTGCTGGAAGAACATTCCCTTAGACAAGAGAGGCATCCTGATGGGATCTGCACAGCTGCCTCATGACCCCCTCAGCACTGCAACCCCATGAGATGTTACAACACAGAATTGTAGGACAATTAGTTGTGTCATTGTCCAGGACCCCAGACTTGGGTGTGGATGATACTTACTGATTCACAAGGGCATACATCTTCCCAGAAGTGGAGTTGCCTGTCCCTGTACAATTAACTACAGGCGTGTGGAAAGAGAGTCTCTGATCATCCTTAAGTGTAGGATACTCCTGTCACTCACGTGGCTACACATGGCCCTTGAGTGCCCGCTCCTACACTCACATACTTAGTGGGTGAGTTCGTGCCTTCTGTTTTATGAAACTACAGCACAAAGCAGAAAACTAGGGGGAAAAAACCAAACTTCATTTCCATCTTTATGCACTTTCATTACATATTAATAAACAAAGAGGAAAAAAAACAGTCACCAAGAGATGCTATTTCTAGTCAAAACTACAATGAATAGGAAATTCTCCAAGGCCTGTGTGAGCAAAAACACAGTAGTGGAATTTTAGCTCTTTTAAACAGTCACCCAGAATTTCAGTTTCCTGCTCTCACAATATATGTTTTCCACATTTTCTTCTGTCTTTGTGTCCCCTTGAAACAAAGGCAAAGTGCTTCCAGAAACCTGGAATCTACTGAATGGAATCCACTGTGGTATTTCATAAATAGCTAACAAAGCAAGATCTGAAAAGGCCACAGTAGCTGTGGGACTTCATGGGTACTGTGACCAGCTTACTGACTTCTTGTGCAGGAAGTAGGGTGGAGATAAACTGCATCCACGTTTCCAGGTAATTAATATGCCTCCTTTGCATTTAGAGACTGCTCTCTCTGTTCCAGCACTGGGGGCATGTTCTCATGCACGATGAGAAGAAGAGGGATGTCGGGGTGACAGTCCTGTAAGAGAAGCCAGGTGACTTGCCCTGTTATTACCTGGCTGTAGTGATGACTCCACCTTAATGACACAGGAAAGGCACCTCTGAGTGTTGATGGCTGGGACACAGCTCTTCTGCCAGCACTCCCAGCATCTATAAAACCCCTCACGAGCCTGGCCAGGTGTGAGGACAAGGCGTTTCCTCTCGGGCAGTTAGTCACATTGTCTCCAGCTGCCCTGAGAACTCACCAGTGGACGTTCCACACAGAGCAGGGAAAGCAAAACCAGGTGAGATGCAGATGTTCACTGCACACACAGGTTGGGCTAGAGGGGTAGCATAGCTGTTTAGGTTATCTAAGCTTAGCACATGAAGCCTAGAAGATCGATGAAGCCCTGAATCAGGCTCTAGTGTTGGAATTAGCTTATTTTGCTTCTGATTTAATGAGAAAAGACTTTGGTCTTCCAGGCTGTAATATAATTATTGTAATGTTCAAAAAGGAGACTCAAAACACTTATAATGAAGGGAAAGGGAGAGCAACCATGGCTTCCAGTAGGTGAATACCCCAGACCTTTACAGACCAGACTTCCCCATGGCCTCTTCTAGGGCTTCACCAGCATTTTAGGAACCTGCCCTTGCTCTGCTCCTTCCAGATGATTTTATTTAGTCTATACTGGGTGTTAGCAATCCCTTCCCCCCAGTATTTCTTAGCCAGACCAACGAGATGACCACACTCAATCCTGGCTGCAGATGTACTACGGCCAGCACAAAGCAAGGGCCGTGCTGCTCCTTGCAGGGCAGTGTGACCTTAGTAAGTCACCCCCACAATTGTTCTCTTATTTTCTCTTCCTCTGCCATTTTAAATATTTGCTCAGGCCAGAGAGTTTTGCCAGAAGCAAACTTGAGCTTTCCAAGCCATGAGGAACACTGTGGCTTCTGAGGACTCCAGTGCAGTGGCACTGTCACCTCCAGTAAGTGACCAGGGAGATGCAGGATGGGGCTTTCTGAGTGTAAATAGAGTCGCACAGAAGGCACACAGTTACTCCCTCAATAGCAGATTGATACCGTAGCTAAGACTTCACATTGGTGTCTTTTGGTTTAAATAGAAAGGCTTTTTTTCTCCTGAACTTCAGAACAGTAGACTGTACCATGGTAAAAACCCAAATCAAGCCATTAAAAAGACTAGAAATGCTGACAATGCAAGGACTCAGATACCTCCCACTGGAAATTCTAAACCATCTGTTTTTCAGCCTGTTGAACAAAGTCAAAACACAGAAATCCTCTGCAAAAGAACAGTGATTTTCACCCAGCTCTGCACAATCACCTGCGTCTCAGCCACCTGTTACTTCACAGGGAAATTTTCAGTGAGTGAAAGCTTCCACAGACTCACGTGTAATGGGCACTGCCTTATAACAAATACATACACTTCCAGATGTTACCTGTGACTGGCAAAACGCTCTTTGAACATGTAAACACACTCCTGAGAATAATGCAGCTTTAGAGGTAAGGACCATTCAATCTCCAGGATGTCAGCTGGGTCAAAAGCTTTCCTTTAGCATACATCCCAACACAATCAAAATAAAAGCGAGCTTTCAGGTTAACAGCTTACGTGGTGCACCTCAATACATGTCCCCCTCTTTTTATTTTCCCTTCAGGAGGAAGATCAGCTTTCTTTTGCAGGATGTTTATAATGCAGCCTGGCTGACAGCATCCGGGAGATCTGCTGGGACACAGATATCTCTGTTCTCCAGTGACTTATCCTGTCATCACCACAAAATCAGCATCTCTCTGAACCATGTCCTTGCCTGTTTCAGCAGGAACCTCTTTCAGCCTTGGAACAATGTACAGAAATGCTTTGTGTGGTCACTATAAGCAGGGACCAAAAAAAAGGGTCCTGCTAGATCTTAACTAAGGAGAACCAGATACATAACTCTTCATGATTTTAAGCTCTTTCAGGCTCTCTCAACAAGGCACTCCACTAGAACTGGTGGTTTCACACTGGAAAAACAGTAGCATAATGTACCATAATTTGGGTCCACCTATCTGCATCAGCCTTGCCTGAGATATAGGTACATTCACACAACTGGTTTTACCATTTTCCTTCAGTACCTTGACAGAAACGCAATTCCCACTCTGCTAACAGAAAAAGGAAACGTTGTCTTTTCTGATTTTCTAGATAAAGTGCTGGTCATGGTACAACAACATTTGCTCCATGATTTACAACACAGGCCTGACTGGTAGCTCAAGTGTGCATTGCCAGGGCAAGGGGTGTTTCTAACATAGAAAGGTGCTACATTTATCAGCAGCTGACACACTTGCATTACTGTTGGAATGAGGTCCCAGGTGGGAAACAGAGACTGAGGGTAGCTACGTGAGCCTCCAGCTCAGCAGGAGCTTGTTACTGAGCTCCCTCCACTGCTCCCACTACAAAAGAAGCCCAAACTCCAGTTCAAGGCTTGGCAAAACCAGAATTGACACTGTGACTCACACTAAATTGGCACATACGTCTGTGAGCAATACAGACCCACCAACTCCCCTTGCAGCAAAGGCATTTCAAAACAGACACGTTCTTCGGAAAAAATAATCACAAGGATGATTGTCTCTACCTCCATACTAGTATTGGGGTCAAGGTCATCACACTCTGATTCCTCTGAGCTGTTTGTCTCCTTGTTTGGCAGCATGAAGAGGAAGAAAGAGAACAAGAGATTAGAAAAGAGATTGGTTAGTCAGGGCAGAGCAGCACAGTTGTCAGCAGCATGGAAATGGGTAACAGTAGGGAAAATGCTCCTAAAACACAAACAAAAAACAAACTGACAACAAAACAAGGGAAGCAAAGGCAAAGACATGCTTTTGCCAGAGAAGCAGCAGTGATTCTGCAATTCGTTCAGGTAGTGAAAACAAGGAGGAAGCAAGAGGAAGAGGAACTGTGCCACCATGCTGGAGCAGCCGCTTCCCTCAGGCCCAGTCCTTCCTCGTCCAGAGGGTGCGAGGGCGCCTGGGATGCAGTCAGGGTTCCTCCCTTTCCACATGCCAGGGCTATTGCACCAGGCTTGTAAGACAGAAAGCCTCTGCAAAGGAAAACACTTAATCATGGGCTCTCCTGGAGAGGGGTGGATCCAAAGGACATGCTCAAGTGCTTTCCTGAATCAAGGCTGGGCTTTGGTTGTGTCAAAATCACAACAAGTGTTTGCTTGCCTCTGTTGGGAGGGAAAGCCCCAGATTAGTCCTGAGCTGGCCTCATGGTCGGTTTATAGGGATGGATCCTCTGAGTTGGAGCACAGTAGTCAGGCACCCAGAGCAGAAGATGGAGCTTAACCCCACAGTTCTCAACCTTTTCCATACTGGGAGATCTCAGAGAAAGAGAGAGAGACGCAGACACACAGACACACACACACACAGACACACACAAGACCTTCTCCTGGCAAGACAGAGTCAGCAGCTCTGCCCTGTCTGATAACATGGAAAGAAAAAGGTCATTGAGACTAACTCCCTAGAGCAAAAAACTTAAGAATCCCCAGGTTGGGAACCCCTTATCTTAACATCTGGTGAAATACTGACCTAAAGAAAACTCATAAACTTCAGCAAGGCCATTGGTTCACCCAGTGGCTCTCTTACTGCTGCAGCTGCTCTGATGAAGCTGCAGACTGGGCTAGATCAGAGGTCAGTAAATCACTAGTGTCCCAGTTTTAAATTATTTAACCATGTATATAGTTGGGTTTCTTAATGAAGATTACTTACTTGCATGTGGGATGCCAGGAAAAAGAAAACAAAAAACAAAGATTGCATTTTATCTTGCATGCAAAAATCCTGCTAAAATGGATACTACAAAAAAGGAACAAAAAAAAGATTAACTGAGGTTGAAAAAAAACCCAACAAAAAACCAAAACCCCAACTCAAAATTGCAGCCCCCTTCCTCTCTCAGGAGAGGATGCTACAGGGGGTGGAAAGGATGGGAAGCAGGAGAGCAGCACAGAGCTTTCAGATGGCCTTACTCACTTTAACAGAGACTTTGTTCCCCAGAATATCCTTGGATTTACGTGGCCCATTGGCTTCATTTTTGCCACTGCTCTCCTTTTCCGCCCGCTTTCTCATGCGCAGGGTATGCCATGAACATGACTTCCTGTTGTACCAAAAAACGCAGCAGTCAAATGGCAAATCATAGCAGGAAGAAAGGTTTTGGAAAGGGGAACCAGCATCCACATTTGCAATTACTGCAATTCCCTAGAAGGTGAAAGCCACCGGCAGGCAATATGCCTGTCTCAATCTCAGCAATGAGAGCTGAAGTTAAAAACCAAACCAAAGGGTTCTGCAAAGCAGATGTTGTGCCACACTTGCTGTTTAAATGCATGGAGCAGGAGAAAATGTCTATGATGGAAGCACAGGCAACTTGAACTGGGTCATCTGGTTTCAGGGACTTCGTCTTGCATTGCCACAAATAGGAATTTATTTTAATTTCGCTACATTTAAAAGACCAACTTGGTCCTCAGTCTTGTTGGTTAAAAGCAGTGTAACGAATATAAATATGTAAAAATGGTCCTAATAGATTACTCAGTACAGCAAATTAAAAAAAATTAAGAAATTGAAGTTGTTGCTCACTACATGTTGCTAAGAACACAAACAGCTCAATAGATAGGAGCTGCATTATTCATTCTCCAAGCGATAAGTCATTTCCTAGAATGACAAGCTCTGCTGTGCCTCTCAAGACCAAGAATTACCCATTTGACTTCGCCAATCCAGTTAAAGAGGACATCAGTCAGCCCATGGGTTTTGGGTAGCATCACAGCAGTTACCAT
Source organism: Cnemophilus loriae (assembly GCA_013397755.1). Lineage (NCBI taxonomy): Eukaryota > Metazoa > Chordata > Aves > Passeriformes > Corvidae > Cnemophilus > Cnemophilus loriae. The sequence continues at coordinate 1,485,613 of VZTF01002536.1, read as the reverse complement.
TTTCAGTAAATTTTTCACCCCTTATTACTGCTCCTATGACTTTATTGAAAAAAAATAATAAAAGACCAATGTCACCCTTTGTAAGAGCAATGCTGTGTTGGCAAGAGAATTGTGTATCGAAGCAGACATAAGAAATTAAGAAAAAACTAAAACAGTTCTTGATATGGATTTCATTTGGTTTAAATAGTGGACAGGCTAGGGGGGGGGTTTGGGGAAGGGTATGTTGTCCAAAGCATAAAGCTCTCAAAACAGCAGTGTGATGAGCTGGGATCCAGGTTCAAAGCATCTGCCCACCTTTAACTCATGCAAATTTGATTTGCATGTTTAAGCCCAATGTTTGGCACATGTCACGTCTACAGTACCTTGATACATTTTACAAAGGAAGTTGTATGAAATCCAGGGATCACCTGTGATGCCAATAAAACGCAGTATGTTAGCAAGGTAGGACCCAAAGGATGCCCCACACAGCTGACGCTCCCCCATGAATACTGCGTCTGACTCCTAAGCGCTTACTGCTTTTACCTCAGCACCTGATGGGAGCTGTACAATAGCTCAGCTAAAGAACAAGCAAATGCTGCCACTGCCACAAGACTGAATTGGGTCATGACAACTGTTTTTGCAACCAGGATTAGAGCCTGCACTAACTCAGCCTGTATGGGCAGTCACGTCTGAGCACACGGAGCGCCAGAACACCCTGCACGGCTCAGACAGGCACTAAGTGCTGACTGGTATTTGGGCATTTCTGGAGACGGTCCAAACGAGAACTGCAGAGCAGGGGAAGTTATCCAACACTTCAGGGACTGTTATGTTTTCCTTTAGGATATGTAAGAGTCAAGAACATGGCTGATGGCACTCTCTGACCTATCAGTGAATAATTCATGGTGCCAACACTGCTGGATCGACCATATATTTTGTGTACAGCATTTGTCACAGAATAAACAGTTTTATTACTTAAACTAAGTAGTCACTGTGATCTGGCAGACTAGATGGGGTTGAAGATAGCAAAGCTCCAGGTTGTAATTTACTCATAGGACTCCTATTATTCAAGCATCTTTTTGTTTTCAGGGTTGTTTTAGCTGTTTGAGTCTGAAAACATCGTTTAGGACTTTAAATCTCACTGCAGTGAGGAAGAGAGAAGTGCAATTACATGTCTTTCAATTTTGTTACACCCTCCTGGACACAATTAATCTCCCTACAGAGTTTGATGCAGAATTTTACTGTACAGCTGCCATGAAATCAGTCTTCACCAGGAGTCTGGTACCATGGATGATTCTAAGGGCATGTGGTTGCATATTGTGGCTAGAGAGGAACCCGAGAATGGTTGTGGTAGATGTGCAAGAGATGTGCCAAGCAAATCCTTTGGCTTAACATGCAATTCCAGGTAGCATTCATTACTGACTGTCAGGTAAAGTCATCATTTCTCTTAACTGAAACGGCAGCAGAGATGAAGTTATTATTTTTAGTGAATCTGTCACAAAATCTTTCCTTATGTTCAATTCTGTGCCTTGAGGTATTTGTGTAAGGTAACACAGTTTGCAGCAAACATCATGCATTACCATCTAGTCATTTTAGATGTTAAAAGAAATCAACAGGTATTACTGAAAAGAGGGTTGTACCTTCTGTATTTAATACCAAAAAACCACTTTCTTGCATTAGTCATTTCAGACTGACAAATTTCTAAAAATCAGAAAAGAAAAATATATATCCACACATTTGTTAAATAAGCAACAAAATATTATAAACAAAATTAAAAACAAAACAAAACAAAATCAAACAAAAAAAAGGATCAAACTAGTTCTTTTACCTCATTAAAACATGCTCATGGTGAAAATTTATTTTACATATTTAAAATAGTACATTTAAAATTAGTTACATTACAGGTACAATGATGAACATTGCGACTATCCATTATATTGCACAACCTGACTTCATCAATATGAGTTTGTTTCTTTTTTTTTTTTTAAATAGTGCAAAATACTTTATACAGGAATGTACTTGGATGGGGGTCTTGCAAACCAAAAAATATATTACAAAAGTTACTGCAAACAGAAAAAAAACCCAAAACAAAAGAAAAAAAAAAAAAGATACAAGCTGTACAAGGAAATTGCCATAGACAACAAAATCTCTCCTCCTTGAGAAGCGAATCTCAGTCCAACACAGAGCCTGAATTTTTGTGTTTGTTTTTTTTTTTTATATCTAGATGCTGTTATAACCAATATATAGATTAGTAACTTAATACAGCATAAATATAAGTCCAGTCCAAGCAGGTCCATGTTGGTGTAAAATGGTGTCACGTAAAGCGTATCTTTAACCGTCTATGGTTTTATTTCTCTCCAAAGTATAAACAAAATCCCACAAAATGAAAATAAGCAAAACCCGAGCTATCCACCATGGCTGCCCGACGCTGCGGATTGACCACTCAAGCTTGTTCCAATGGCACTGTAGATAAAAATCAGCAGGATTTCCCTACCATTTGGGTTTGTTTATTTTTATTTATTTATTTTATTTTCCTCAAAAAATCCACATAATGCTCCCAGCGAAGCCAATATGGCACTTACTTGATGCTTCCATCGCTATTATCTGTAGTGGATTTAGGGAGGGGAGCCAAGATACTGCCAGGGATCCATCCTTCAGCAGCTGGAGAGTGGTCGTTTGCGGGCTGGTACACCAGGAACATGTTCTGCTGGTTGATAGCAAGGATCTGAACCACCTCTCCTTGATTCACACAGATCTCATCCTCCTTCAGTGCATAGTAATCTTTAATCACCACCATGGAAGAGGTCCCATTGCACCCTCCCAAATCAGTCTGCAAACGGACACAACACAAACCAGTGAGCGGCCGGCGCGGAGGAACCTGCGCTTTCCGGCTGCGATGCCACTACTCCATGTCCAGCCTAACCAGACCAGGGAAAAAGACACAAAGCACTTGGAAGTTCACATTAGCAGAAAAGGATTTTAAGGACCTGAAAGGTGGCAGTAACCTAATACAAACCAGTCTCCTATTTCACATCAGACTTCAAAGCTGCTAACGACCGTGCCCCTGGGTGTTCTCATCTGTGGGGGTGTTACAGATGAATGGTCTGTGCTGAGCCAGATGGAGAGAAAGACCAAGGAAGCTGAGTGAACACTCACAGTTAAATATAGGTCATATTGAAAAGTGGCTTTGGTCAACCTCAGTCAGCAGCAGGGTCCAAACACGGTTGGTGGCCACTTACTCTTTGGTGGTTTGTGTGCAGCGCACATGTACCCGAATTATAACCTTTAGCTGGCACCCTGCGAGCTGTTATGTCGGAAAAGGTCTAAACTCTTCCCTACCATAGGCTTTTTCAGGAATGGGTGGTTAATGGATATTATAGAAGCCTGAATATTGCTTCTGCCAGTACTGCAAATGGATATCTAGTTCACCAGATGTGCAAGCACAGTGCCCTGGAAAACATCGGGATCAGTGCTCCAGGGCCAGGCTCTGTTTCTGTTTCCCAGATGAAGTGCCATCCATGTGGATGCCAGGGCTTTTGCATGAGCTGTTTAATCCCAAATCATGTTACCCCATTGCTTCAGTATGTTGATTCCTGTTGATCTGGTTAGCTGCTAATTAAAGCTAACATCACGGATCACCTGTGGTGTAAGAAATGGGCTGTGAGATCATGTTTTATCAGATGAGCTCAGTACCTTGCTTTGTTCATACTTGTCTCCAGGCTGTGAGTGCTCATACCCTGTGCTGCCGTTGGAGGTAGGTATCTTCAGGGGTGGGAGAGATGGGTTACGGCTTGTAGCCTTCAAAGGCTTCTCAGACCCTACTGGAATAGAAGAATGGGGCCTGATGTTGGGCTGAGGGACCCTGCCAGCCTGGGGCCGCAGCACCGCCGAGCTGCTCTCCTTGCGTTGGTACTCGATGGGCGACTGCAGTGCTGCAAGAGAGGACAAGAGTGAGCCACATGCTCCCAACAGCCTTGCCAGGGGCTGCAGAGGTCTTCAAACAGGTGGGATGGTTCAAACACAACAGACTCCTACAGTGCAAACCAAACAGAACAGGAGATGCCGCCCATGGAAGCACACGGCGCATTCACGGCTAGACAGGACACAAACGCGTTACACTGTGCTGTGCATGAACTGAACACAGCACTCCATGCTGATGTGAAGAACAGCTTCTCTAACCTACACAGTGAGCAGGCTAAAATGTTTGCCATTTGTAGCATACATAATTGCATTCATTTTCTTTGAAATCGCACTAATTAATCACATCCTGTAGTCAAAATAAATGAAAGCCTGACTAAGAGGTGCACAGCACATTTACAGTGAATTTTGCTAACATCAGAAAACACAGGTCAAGACCTCTAAGTCTCATTTGCATATTCCCAAGAAAGTGTGGCTACTAAATACTCTTGAGACGTGATGCACTGCAACTTGGCTCTCAATGTGCTTTCTACATCAACTGCTTCGGTTCAAGGAAACTGCTGGAACTGACCAGCAAGTGGGGAAGTATAGATGGCACCAAGACGTTAATCCCAGAAGACCAAACCTCTCCAGAAAACACCCAACAGGCAACACTAAACAGCTTCATAAGCCGCAAAAAAAAGTCTGCTTGTGAGAGGAGATTTTATAGTCATGGAGAGAGCTTGCACTGGGAAATGCAAGGATGAAAATTCCAGATCATAAAGAAATAAATAATATGTTATGTTTGGAGGAGAAGGGATCCGGGCTGGGACTCACAGTGAGCAGATTTGCTGGGCTCAGGCTACCAGCCCCAGACCTGTGGGCTTGGTTTTTCGCATGTCATGTGGCTTTAACAGATGATTTATAGTCAGTTAATACTGCGTACATGCACCAGACTAAACCTACTGGAATGCAGAGAGACTCGTCTAGCAAGAGGCAGACAGAGGACATAATGTCAAAGCATCAGCCCCACCAGGGAACCACAACAGAAGGAATGTCTTTCCCAACAAGATGAAAAGGAAAGAAAAACAAAAGCTCAGCACCATACAGCACACTCTCTAGCATTCCCCTTTCAGAGAAAGGCAGGACAACTCGAAAAATCACTTCGTACTAAAGAACAAATGACTGAAAAAAAAATCAAGGAGGATGCCAGATCACCATTTTCTTCAAAAGGACACAAACATAGATTACTTGGCTCCAAAATCTGACCCTTGGCACAAAAGCATATTGTATTTATGCCACAGTGACCGCCAGTTTCACTTGCTTACCTCAGCTGCAGCTGGAAATGGTTTGGGCCTGCTGCAGACCAGCCACAGAGGGCAAGGAAGGCTGGGGAGAACTTGGACAATGATTTTGACAGTGACATTTTTCTATTGTATACAGTAGATTAGGCTGCAAGGTCTTTAGCAGTAAGATCTGAATGGATACTTATCAATCTATCTTGAAACAATCTACCGTACTCAGTGCTTTTAAAGGGTATTTAGTTGAGTGTCCATTTCTGACTACTAATTCTACCATGATGTCTGGCTTCCAGCCTCCTCTTAAACATCTGTCAGCATTCTTAGAAGCTTCTGGCAGTGTCCATCTACTTGCGTGTTCTCTCTCTCCCTCAAATTCCCCCCACAGAACATGATTAAAAAAAGGTACAGATGAATGGCATTTTCCTTATGAAACATGTCCAGCAGTGACATATTTTCTTTACAGCTTGCTTCCCAAAGAACAGTCACAACAGCCCATCATTTAACGCACAGCCTGTTTCTCAAGCTTGGCAGCTTTTACTTTTCCAAGAAAAAAGATGAAAATTTTGAATATTACGCTTTTACATTAATGAAGTTTGGATGCAAATCCTATGCTTTGTAGATAGCCTCTACTCTTTAGGACTTCCCTGGTGAAGAGAGGAAAATCAGAGACAGCCTGGGCAAGAACTCAAGGGGAATATTTTGTTATTAAGTTTATGCAGCATTAGCTCCGTGTGGATTTAATATGATTTTAAGGACAGAAAACACCTGCTTTAATGAAATGCAAAGCTAAAGAACATACTTAAAGATTAGTCAGCCTCAATAAGATTACATTGTAAAAGCCACTTAAAAAGTTCTGGACTGGACAGGCTCTACTGGATACAATATCATTTTCTTGGATCTTATTTATAGTTTTAAAGTAAATCCTTGAGCTTGTATTTTAATATAAATCTATTTTTACTTTTGCTTTAGAGATAGTGATGATTATGTTTCTAACCCATCAAATTGCTTGCTGGCCTCATGGAAGATAGGCTGAATAGGGGCTGTGAAGATGCCTCAGTAGAAAAAGAGGCTCACAGGGCAGTAAGTCCTGTGAAGATAAAAGAGAAAACTTAAAAAAGAAAAAGAACAAGCAAAAAAGATATGGAAGGGATAGAAAAACCCTGCATTAGTGCTTGTGGAGTTCTCACAAGGCTTTTTAAAAGAAGTCTGTAGCTAACTGTTAGTGGAACTTATTTTTATTCCAATAATTCCTCAGTCAAAGCCAACTGCACTGACATAAACCCAAATCAAGCTTTGGGTTTGCAGCAACTGGTCAAACTGGAGAACTCAGACTCTTCATCTCACCAATGTATTTAAGGAATCATTTTAGAATGGTTATATGAGGCCCTTTGTATTCCAAGTCACGAAAACTCAATACCAAGTTGTGGCATCATGGATGAAATCTATTTCCCTTCTCAGCTCAGCCATAGATTCTGAACTGTCACAAACAACTTTTGCATGTAACCCCTTCCCAGTTAACTTCGGAAAAGTAAAATTAAGCTGAATTAAAATTTTTACAACCTCCACGTTGAAGAAAAGGGAACCTTTACTTTGATGTGAACTGAAAGAGCCTCTTCTCATTTTGCAACAAAAAATCTACAAAACCAAATAACAAAACCCCAAAATAATAAAAAAAAACCCCTAACATATTGTGCCAAGCCAAAACATCTTGATTCAAGCAAATATATTTTATTATTGAACATGTATTAAGCCATTAAATAGAGAACTCTAATATAAGCTCCATAAAATAAGCTGTTTGGAAATGAATAGCGCAAAACAATCTTGGAGGCATCCAAAGCAACTTTGTTGCTTCCAAACAAACAATAGAGATGCTATTTTTAGATTCTTTCTCTAGTCCTGTTCCCTTCTCTTACCCTCATCCACTCATGAGCAAGAACAAGCTAAAATTGTTAACTGAATTTGATTCCTCTGCATTTTCAAATTACACACTTTTGTTGATTGTGTGTGTGTCTGGTTTTTAAGAGGTTTTTTTTGAAACACAGCTTTAATTTGAAATATTATTTCAGACCACCTCAAATCTATTTCTACAGCAAAGCTGATGCTTTGGAAAGGCCCCTGTTCATGCACAGCTCCCATGGCTCCTAGGAGAAACAAGCCCTTGCCCTTGTTTCCTTGCCCTTTCCTTTGTTTTTTTTTTTTTTTTAATTGACAGCTGCTGTTGCCCTGCAGAGCTGGGACCTGTAGGTGGGTGCATGGTGAGGCAGCCTTCATCCCACCTCACATCCTCAGCTGGTAGCACACAGTGATGTCTAACAGGAGGTTCCTGGGGATAAACCTTGCTCTGAGTAAATGAGATGCTGGGTGGACACAGTGGCAACCCGGCTTCATCATGATCTTGAGATGGCATCAGATTTAAAATCTCACTGTACAATGGAAAGCACCAGGTGACAGAGCCCTGCAAACCCCAGCACAAAAGTACCACCAACAAAAGCACCGCCCACGGAGGGACCTGAGGAACATGAACCCAACTGACACATGCACAAGTGGCTCAATAATTTTCTCATACAGGAAACAAAGATTCTAAATCCCATTTAGTGTCACAGTTTGGGAAACAGAACAAAGACCACGTACGTACCATTTAGGAAATCTCTCTGTGTGTCCAGGACCTGGTTGATGTCCTGTACCCAAGCTTGTTGAATTTCTGGATTAGCTGCCTGCAAAATTACTCTGTCTGATGTTTCCCGGCTCATTAGAGCAAACTTGCAGGGATCATTGTCCACATTTTCTTCAATGATAAGGTAGTTCATCTGAAACAAGCGTGTTACAGGGAGCATGAGTTAACATTACACAAGAATCAAAACCGTTGTGGAAATGTTCTTGAAAATAATTAACTCCAATAACAAACTGTTAGATCATAATCAGAAGAATTTGTCTCATCTAGATTTACCCAGATAAATGTAAATCTTAAATATGATGCTTAATAAAGCTCTGACAGATGTACCAGACATCCACCCGCCTTGTCTTGAATTACAACTTCTATTTTAAGGTAACACAGACTTGACTGGTGTGCTTAAAATTTACTGAAACCCATAAATAGAGCAAAAATGTTCCTATTAATATGTTAATAAAGTCTATCATTCCTCCAATTTAAATAAGTGTTTATATTTCTCATCCTCTGATAAGAAAGTCTCAGTCATTAGCGCATTTTAAAAATGGAATGGACTGTGCACAGGGATGCAATGAAAAAAAAGAGCAATTCTCCTGTGATGCTCCAACAGATCTTACTTCTAGCAGATTAGAGTCATCTGTGTGCAATCACTTCACTTGACTCTAGTCACAGATACTCTTTCTGGAAATCACATGGATGGGAATTTTGGCTGCTATCCTGCCCTTGTGAGGCTTCTGTTTTAAGTGTACTCATAACTTTTGCTTTTCCTGAGATACTTAGGGTAGTAAACAAGAATAGGTTGGCAAAGTCTCCCAAAAAAACAAGACAGGGAGCGTCTTCATGTCGAAAGCAGGCAGCTCTGAAGACTAAGGCAGTAATGTCCGCTAGAAGAAATCCATCTCCAATTGCTCTGAGTATCTGTCAAGGTATGGAGGGATCCACTCCGCATCAGGACACTGTCCAGCATTCAAACTGCAAGATGGAATTAGCCTCTTCCTTTGCTTCTGGGGGTCCCTGTGAAGTTACAGTGACAAGCAGGAACTCCCCTGACATGAGGGCAAGGAAAGGGACACACAGTGAGCCCGGACAGTGCTCTTGTTCCTGATCTGAGCTCATTTTCCTCTGGTTGATAGCCAAACCAATCCTGGTATGACTCCAGGTAAAAGACATGTAGAGTCCCCTAACCTCCTATTTGTGTCTCAGGGAGATGCATTTACCAAGGCTTCCACTTAGGTATTGTGAGAGCCCGGAAAGTATCCAACTGAGAAGTATCCGAGAAGGGATGTGCCATTTCTCAACACTAAGGACCTTATTGTGTAAAAAAGGGTTCTTCGCTAATGCAGGACACGATGCTGAAGCTTCTGTCAGTTTGAGTGTGACAGACCTTGGAGGACAATATTTGGGAGTCTCATCTCACTGACAGACCAGAACAGCTGCATTGGAAGTCATATGCACTTTTTACTCTGTGGCTGTGACAGAGGAAGGAAGGGGGATCTGTGGTGCTGGCTCAGGTGGAGGCCCCACTGCGAGGTGAGGATGCTCAGAGCCCAGGGAGGCAAGGAATGGTCTTGCTCCACTGAGAGCCACAGCTCTGCTCTGTGGGAAACAGACAAATGCAAAAGCAGCCTGAAGCTGAAGTGGGGGCTGGGAGGGAGGGTGTGAGAGCTGCCGGCACACAAACTCCATGCTGAGGTGGGGGAGACACACATGGAGCCACAGGGGATCCCACACTTGCAGCAGACACTCAACAGGAGAATGAGCTGTTTGGCAAGTGGAAGAAAAGGGGCTGGAAAATTATCACACAAAAATTTTAAACTCAGGCAGTGGGAACAGCATTCCTTTCGTAGGCTGTTTAACTAGAAAAGCAACTCATATCCTTGAGGCAAGCTAATTTTACTGACATTAGGAGAGATTTATTTTTCTCTCTTTATCTACAATATACAATTCAGGAATTGTTTCCTGCAGATAAAAGCCTCATTGTTATATATACAATAAACTGAAGTAAAAATGATTCATACTATTTCCATCCCCAATTTTAATAACGATTTGAATCAGCAAAAAGATAAAATCATACCTGATCAACTAAATCAAGATGATTGTTTATTTGTACACTTTAGGTTTTCCCTTTATGGCCTATTATTTGCTTGGAAACTATAAAATACACTGACTTGCAAATGGATGTAGGCTTTTCAGTAAATGCTGCTGTTTCCATCAGCCAAGAAGATTACCTCATTTCACTAAATAAACTGTTTACCATAAATTTGTTTAGTTATATATGTTAATATGCATTATTTCAGCTGATAGTGTTCTCTTCTATTTCATATTAATGCACCATTTAAAATTTAGAGCAAACGCAATGCATTCTCCCATGTCTCTTAACCTGTATCTTTGAAAAGGAAATCAATGCCAGACTGGTTTCTCAGCTTTGAACGACCCAGAAATTCAAATGAATCACTGACTTTGCTCTTTCTGCAGGCACAGCAAAGGCTGTGTGCAGCACTCATTCACCTTCACTTACCATTTCATAGGTTAACTTTGCATTCGTTAAACAAGGAAGTATTTCCCCTGGTTACTTTCAGTTTTTACTTTTAGCCCCAGCCCCATAATCTGGACAGATTAAATAAGACCAAAATTAATTTCTTAAAACTTTCTTTACAGTTTAGCTGGTTTTATAATTTCTCACAGCTGTATTTTTAGAATTATGTGTGGTTTTGTCTTTGAAACATTCTTGCAACATCCATATTTGTACTAAGAGCCCTGATCCGAATTAGGGAGAGTATTTCCAGCAATATCATATAAAGGCTTAGTACTGACTTATAGTTTGACCTAAAATGACTGTTTTGGATAATCTACCTTCATCTACCTTTTATGATCATGCATAAAAGCAACTATTGTAAACTTCATTTGACTACTGCAGGTTTTGTAGCAATATTTGCTAATTCAGAGCTATGAATGATAGTGGCTCTGCCCTAGCTGTGTTCCTTGTAAAAATTACCCAGTACATTTAGACACTCAGCAGTTTAATTAGAGATGGTCTTCAACAACTTCTGATCCACTGAAAGGTAAATGCTAATGTTTTCTGCACATTGCTGTTCCTCTATGACAGGATGAACCTTACATGACCATCAAACAGAATATGCTTCTCTCTCTGCATTTCTTACCTTTATGCTTTTCTTGAACATGTAGCCTGGCGTCAGAGATCCTTTTCTAAGGAGTTCACTGAAGATAACTATTTGCTCAAAGAGAAACACCCTGCGCTCCTTGGGTCGAGACTGAACCCCGGAATCCTGCTCCGTCACGTAGAAGGTGTCCTGCTGCAGCAGCTTGCCTTGAGCTGTCAGTTTGCCCTGAGGAGCAGACAAGGCACCAACATTACAAACCCTGACCCACCGTGATCCCACAAGGTGATATGCTCTATTTCATGCAGTCCAGGTTTTCCAGGCAGCCCTGCATTCATGTGAGACATATCCCCTCTAAGTTACCAAAGCAGCAATCCTGTAAATCGTGACCTCACCTGAAGACAACATAGGTTTTCCTTGCTCTCATTGCCACTGTGTATATAAAACCAAAAGCAAGAGGTCTCAAGCAGACTGTTTTGTACACTTCATTTCAAACCCTGTTCCCATTATGCAGTTTGTTACTGTAGTGCTCCAGTCATGAGCTCTCCACCATGCCCTAAGCCAGCAGTCACTGACACAACACCTCCAAAGGTGCAAAAGCCAAGACCTACCTGTTTGCAGTGCATAAGACAGTAAGACAAATCTTAATTAATTTTGGAGATAAGACCTCTCCCCAAAGCCTACACTGACTTAGTTACAAGCCACAAGCTGTAACCTGTGGGTTTGTAACTCACAAATCCCTGCCTGGATGTTGCTGAACTCGGCGGGAGCTGTTAACGTGTTAATGCCAGGTGACCTTACTAATAGGCAGGGCAGGCTGGTTCATCACTTATTTTGCTCTGGCAATAGATATAATAAGTCTCATTAAAGCTTGCAGAAGCTTTTACAGACCTCACATTTTGAAGAAACAATAGATAGATTGTCACAAGTTTAGAGTGAGGGGTGTGTCACCTCCCCACCTTCGAAACCTCACCAAAGCATGCAGCTCAGCACTGCAGAAGAACAAGCCCTAGATAAGTAGCTTGGGTAGACTGTAGAGACAATCAGAGAAAGATAAAGTAATTTTCCTTGCCTAGTTATTATTACAAGCAGAATGCAAATGCATACCTCAAAGCCTTGGAGGCGGCCCAGGTTCATCATGTCATTGCAACGTTTTGGTACAAGGCACATTAATTCAACTGCTTTCTGTTGAGGAAAAGGGATGTTGCATTATTACAAGAGAACCAGAGAGTTCCTGAAAGCACAGTGTCAAATAACGAAGTTCAATAGCACGACTGCTGCAGTGACTCATGGCGAGGCCCTCATGAATAGATGTCTGAAAGAGGATGGTGCAGGACTAAAATGCAGGACTGCGCCATCATCTTTTAATTCTGATTTAAGCTAAGAGAAGTACCACATTTAGAATACCAGCAGGATCTTCAGCTATTGTCAAAGGAACACTGGGGTTTTCATTCCTCCATATAAAGTCCCATTAGCCCCATTGTCCAGGGCATGAAAATGTACCTCTATCTCGGAGCACTCCAGACCAGCTTTTTCACTGTACCTCAGGAAGTCCTGGAGAAAGCAGAAAGGTTTGCATTAAGGCACTTCAGAAAAGAGAGAGCAAAAGGCACCAGTTTGAAAAGGAAAAAGCATATTCAGCATGTGATTTTCTGAGAAGAAACTTGCTAATATTAATAAATTCATCTTCAGAGATTGCTGAATGTCATAACCACTTTAGAAATATGGAAAAGGGGTGTGGATGGTTGTTGAAAAAATCACAGAAAAAAAGACAAAGCTGGGGTTAGTCCTCGGGAATGCTTACTTGGTCCCTGTCTTAAGCCACAAGACCACACACACACACATACAAAGATTTTTCTTTTCCTTTTGGCATTTCAAAGAACACACTGCTGTGCCTTGCTAGTGTGCAATTCCCAAACCTGGGCTGATGGCAGCCTGCTGGGGTATAGTTCAAAAAAGAGGAGAAACCAGCTCAGAGGCCCTGTGCTGCTGGAGATTACAGGGTGGGTTCAGACATGCCTGATTTTACATATTGGCTTCAGACCCCTCAGGATGAATTTTCAAGAGTGCTGAGTAATTGTCATTGTGGATAAGTCAGCATAAACCAGAGTGGTCAGGCTCCTTGGGAAAAAAATTGTGGTGAGTTCCCCAAATTTTAAGGCAACAGAATATTCTTAAATTAAGTTTCTTCAGCTAATTTGAAGACAGATATTCAGATACAGAGGCTATAGCATTTACTAGAAGCATGCCATTCAGCACCAAAGACAGACTTTAGCAATACGCTTGTGCATCTTTGTTCCAATTTAAAAAAAATTGAAAGTTTGCTCTGAAACTTCAGAGGAATAAAATTCCTATTTTAAGTGTACTCTTCTATAAAAAAATTCCAAAAGAAAGTTAAAAAAAAAAATAAAATCTGTTTACTATCCTAAATTACAAACCACTCACACAGATGTGGCCTCCTGCTCTCTGGACATTTTCCATGGGCCTCTGTCACTGTATGCCCAGACAGCAGACCTCTCTTTCCTCTTAATTTGATGAATCTATTCCTCAATTAAGTCTAAGGCTAATTTAAAAAACAGCATCTAATCCAACACGCAGACTACAGTTTAATCCAAACTGTATCTTTTCACTCACCTTGAGAAGAAGCTGGTATTTAGTTATTCTTTGAATGGGTTTAATCAGAAAGTCACTGATGGTCAGCCGTTGGCTTATTTCCTGCTGAACCTCCTAAAAAATGAGGATTAAAAACAATTGCAAACAATCACAGAGTAAGACAGACAATATGATAAAACGTCTCAGCAGAGACTTATTTCCACAGAAAGTTGGTCTGTTCTTAATCTTTTGTTTGCAAGAGGGAATTTCTGAGGATTTAAAACTCTGGCATATCCTATTTAGGCAAGGCCTGGGTAAAAGTCGTGACCAAGCTGGAAGGCGCTGGAAAGCACAGGATCCCTCCCCCTCTGAGCTGACCCAGCAGCCCTGCAAGGTCTGAGGGTCACTCTTCCCACTGCAGTGGGGATTAGCTCACAAGTGAGTCCTGCAGAACGGGCCTCCTGCCCTGGGGTGATAGGAAACATCTTTCCCTTGCTAAACAAGCTTCTTTCACATTACTATCGAAACGCGTCTAGTCCCAAAGACTTCTTGAAACAGACAAAGTTACTGGGGATTTATGAGAGGCACCACCCAGCTCCAACAGCTTTTACCTCCCCTGCTGTTTGTACACTACTGATTTAAAAGTCTTGTTTCACTTGGGACAGAAATTAGTGGATTTGTCGTACTCTGAGGGCCATACACAGTTAGTAGTGAATTAAATATTTATTAGAAATTCACAATATGAGAATTTGAAAGCAATTAAATAATAACACTTTCTCTGTACGGGCAGAGACCTCAGCAGCACATGCAGTATCAAAATCTTCAAGGGTTTGTTTTAGGCAAACCCCACAGGTTACAAAACAGTCTCCTTGGCCTGGACTCACAGCTGTAAGCAGTAGTAATGTATAATGAGCCATGCTTACCTCAAAGTAGGTTTCATACTCAGCTACTATATACTCCGACCGTGGCTTGTTTTGGCAATACACCACATACATGTGCAATCGCCGCTCCTGTGAAGACAAGAGGCACAGCAGCCACGTGAGGTATTGGCCACCCTTCCGTTATTAAAAGGTGGCAGAAACTTGCTGTGATATTCTGCTAGGTCTTCCTTATTTTTGGTTTAATCAAAGATTTAGTTCACTAAAGCAGGAAAGAAAATCTGTAACTGGTTGTGTTCTCCACATCTGCACTGAGGCAAGGGGAGCTTTCTGGGTTGTGGTCTCTGAGTGATGTTATACCCACACTGACAGGTGTGAAATTTCCTCTAGAGTTATACTCTGGCCAACGTCACATGAAAACGTAAATTGTGTAGCAGTTGGCAAGTACCTGCCATAACTGTGTTTTGTTCCTGGCCACATCAATTTTGCTCCCCAAGTAAGTTGTCTGCAAGAAGACAATGATTAATGCTTTAGTGCAATCCAGCTGCCCACTGAAAAAGCTTAACTATAGGGATACTTTATGTTTAAATTGAGTTTAGACATGTAAAAGTATCAAGTTGACACAAACAGGTGTTTTTGAAAAGGAGCCATCACACCCTAAAAGACAATTGTACTAGATATAGGAAACAAAATAAAACTTACATGCTTAATAAAAAGCTGTGCTAAACGCTCAGGTTCTTGAAGACATTTTTCCAGTTCAGCCAGGAAAAAGCTGAAAGAAAGGATATGAACACTTCAGAATATTTCTTTAGGTCATCCCAGCAGCAAGGTAGTCATCCTTCAGATATAACAGTGGCATTTTAGCTACAGTATTCAATAATAAATGAAACGGTAAGCTTGGCTTCAGCCCTTAATGGTGGGATTTCTAAATCATTAGATGAGAGCTGTGAAATGTGGAGGTCTTGTCTTGCAAACTGTCTGCTCTTCTTTACTACGACAGTGGTTTCAATTTTCAAAAAGTGCTGATCACTGTCTAATTGCAAGAGTTGCTTTCCTTCACTGAGAACTCCCAAAGTAAAACCCTTCCATATACCAAAATGCTTGTGAAAACTCAACTTATGAAAACTCCAGCATTACCAGGAGTTCTCAGTTGTATGAGCAGGTTTGGAGTACTGGTCAACGTGAAAGAGACTGCTGTATGTTTCCACCCAAATAAACAAATCAACGTGTTTTGCTGGTGGAATTATAGTATGTTCTGTTTGTCACTGTTTTTAATTTCATAATAAATCGTAATATATAATTCACAATAGTCACAGTAATTCAAAAACACCATCTCCACCTTGACTTGCAGCTTCAGGGAGGTCATTCATTCTAGCTCAAATGCCCTTATCAAGAATATACTGGGATGCCTAAAACTGAGGTGAAAACTTCAGAAACACTGCTAGCTTCTTCTGTCTGGTAGGCAAATCCAGACAACTGCCCTGTCCATGATCTTCCTCTTTTTCATTTCAGGATTTCAGTCTCAAAAGCCTCCACGGATTTGCTACATTAGCCAGATTTTGTGAGAGGACATGTTTGCAATGGTCTGGTCCCAAGAAATCCCAGAACCTCAAAAAACGATGCAAATTAGACAGATGTCCCAATTAAAAATCTCCATTGCTACCATTAGATACAGCTGCTTCCATAACACAATCCTCTGTAAATGCTACACTCATCTGCATTTAAATAGACATCTTGACCCAGATATACAGAACTAAAAATAGGAACTCTTTCCATTTGTGTTAGAGAAAACTCCTATCCTCACACTTAATCAAGGAATGGCACTGGTAAAAACACTCCATTTTCTGGTATCAACTTAACATAAGGTGAAGCTTTCTCTGACATTTTTCAGCTTGTGCTCACAAGGTCATCTGTCAGAACATAAGGAGAGGCCCAGGCCATGAGATAAGCACCTGTGGGACACGACAGCAAGGATACTGTGCTTCCTGGGTGAGGGAAATGTCCAGAGCTGAAGGAAGATCCAGCCCAATGCCCAATGCTCAAGTCTGTACATGCATGCTCAAATTTTAGTTAGCTGGAGCTGCAGAGTATTTGTGAGTGGCAGAGCTGAAATGATGACCATATTGTCCAAGCAAGACATTGTTCACAAAGTTACATGGGAAATGGCCCAGGGTTTGTGTTTCCAGCAGCTTTTCAGAATCTACTTGTGTCAGTAAGAGTTTCAAGGAATGGAGTTCCTAACTCAGATCCAAAAGCATCAACTAGGCCAGAGCATGCCAGGGCTTTCAGGTGAGAAGGATCTTGAAGTAATTTGCATTTCAACACTCTTGTAGCCAAATACCACTGGTATGGTCAGCCTTCGTGATCCAATCAGCTGCATGTGAAGATGTTGCTGAGAGCCACGAGACACAGGAAGGAAACCACGACTTTCCAGCACTGCTGCTGCCCATTAGTAGGACGCATTGAGGCTACAGCTGTGACACAAGAAACTCAATTATGGCAGCCCCAGTAGCTTTTCGGAGGATCCAGTGAATACCCCACAAGCAGGAACTCTCTGAGAGTGATGCTGGGAATGCTTATGAGCAGTAGCTCAGGAGCTGTGGATGGACCACAGTGGTACCTCCCAGTGAAGCCTCTTGTTGGGGCTCCCCAGCAAAAGTGGCAGAGCCATCAGCAGCACAGAACTGACACAGGGCAGCCTCCTGTGTGCAGCATCCCTGTCACACTGACCAGCACTGCTGGCATGGTGTTTGAGCCAGCATGTGCCTGTGATCACAGACAGCATGACAAACACCCTCCCATGAAGCCAGGCAGTGCAAAGCTATCACACGCCAAAGTTCTTTCTCTTCACTGGGAAAAATGATTTCAGGTAAGCATGATGCCTTCCATCATGCAGTTGTGTTGGTTCTGGCTGGGTGAACAAAGCCCTACATCAAGATTTAGGGTATTGAGAAACTGTGGCTAAAAGCACATGAATCAGAACCTCTTCTCAGGATTCAAGGTAGCCAGGATTTGTGATGTTATTAAGCAGCACTTACAAACCAACAGAGACAATCTAAAGAGAGGCAGCGTCCTTTGGAAGTTCAGCTCTGAATGACCTGATGATGTTCAATTAAAAACAGCTTAGACATACAGACACCATACAGCCCAATCCTCTATGGGGAAGTGGTTAGAAAAGTGTTTAAAGAGGAACTAAACCAAAAACTTACTCTTTGTGCCAGTCATAGATCTGGTGAATATTGCCAAATACAATCTTGTCTTTCCCTTTCATATCTTCAGAAACTCCTTTTTCTTCCATCCTCTTCATGAAGCCCTTTAGGATTAAAGACCAGTGATCAGCAAAGGGTTCATTCGAAGGGGGAGCACAATTACATTTTTCTTTTCTAAAGAAGCAAAAGTTTAATGCCAGGATTTTTTACACTGAAAATGCTTAAAATATCTTTCATACAATTTCAAACTAGAAACCTAAGTAAATACTTTAAGTTACACAGTTTGCTTAAAAGAAAACTTTAAAGGATTTGTTTAGAATATCTGCAATACTTACACAAACCATTATTAGATGTAATTGAAGTGACAAGTGAAATTGTAAGACAAAAGTTAAAGTAGTTTATCAAGCTCTTGGCTTCTCTGCTAAGAGGAAGAAATCAGTTCTTCCATTCACCACCATCAGTATCTTGTGGGAGCACAAAGCCAAGCAGTAAGTTTAAAGAGTCACAAGAACAGGATTTCTCAAACCTCCTGAGAGTTTCTTTGTAAGCCTTTGGAGCACGACAGCCCTCTCAGGTTTGCCAGTGGTGCATGATGTAAACAGAACATAACACAAAGTTTTCAAGTTTGGAAGCTGTTGAAAATCACTGTTAGACAGGCTGGTAATTCTCCCTGGACTAGTGAATGCCACTAGTGAATCACATGTCTCCAGTTCTGAGTCCTTGCTGGGAAAAAATCTGAACCCTGCACTGAGTTAGAGCTGACAGGTGATCCCTAGGGATCAGCCAAACCTCTACAAGTTGAAGCTTACAAAAAAAAAAAAAAAAAAAAAAAAAAAAAAAAAAAAAAAAAAGGAAAAAAAAAAAAAAAAA
>VZTF01002536.1:1436563-1467094 GCA_013397755.1 Cnemophilus loriae | reverse complement strand
AAAAAAAAAAAAAGAAAAAAAGACTGTTTTTTAATGTAAAAAAACCCCAAACTCTCTTTTATCTCAGCCTTATTTGCAAAACAATAATCCACAGGCCACGCATGCACCTCAACACAGTTCCAGGCCCAGCTTCTGGAAAGGTACTCAGACATAGGACATAAGTCTAGCTGCAAATTCAAGTAAAGTATGTGTTACCATTACCCAGTATGATGGGAAGAAAAGCATGAAATAAGTGGTAGGATCCTAAGTTAATTCTCCACCAATGCCTCCAAAGCTGCATTACAGCACAAAGAGTTTGTCACAAGTAGGGTAGCCAAGAAAAACCTTTGCACACTGGAGTTGAACCTAAAATACAACATTTGCTAGATGGAAACAAAAATAGTTTCCAAAGGCATTTCTTCTTGTTTCTGTCAACATGAGAAGGGGACCATGGAAGCAGACTGCAAAATACAGCAGTTTGTTTCTCATGCTGTATTTTTTGTTGTTGTCACTTGTCAGCATGGTGCTTTTTAGTGGGAAAACATTTTGCATAGCAGAGTTTGCTTCGGCTCACCTCCACAACAGTTCCCAAGTCTTTGACGTAGTCTTTTTCAGTCTGTACCAGCTCATTTAAGACAAACCTAAATTAAAACAGAACACACAAGTATTTGACCATATTCCTTGATGTTACCATTTGCTCCTTTAGCACATATGACCTCACCATAAAACCCCATCATCATCCAGATCACATAACACAATTCACCCTTCACTCAGAGCTCAGTGGAATGTAAAAGACAAAAACGTCACATTTCAGGTCAGAATAGTTTCAAATCTCTTAACCACTCTTTCCTGCTATCCCTCTTCCCCCCCACATCCCAGGATGCTGCAAGAGCAGCAGCACAAACAGCTGCCTGTACCTTGAACTACCCCTCCCTGATCTTCTCTTCCCATCCCCTATGCAGCCCCCCCAAGAACGGTGGAGATGTGTCCTGACCCATTTTGCAGCAAGCAGGAGAGGATTTCTTGCCCCAGTCTGCCTGGCTTTGCCCAAGATTCATCAATTAAGTTTCAATTTGTAACTTTCAAACACTTGGAAAACAAATCCCCTCTTCCGTCACAACTAAGAGCTTAACCTTTCAGAGTAGGCAACCTATGTGTGGGTGTCGAATGTTTTAACTCTGATTTCAGAGCTAATAAGCCCGGGTAGGGGAGTCATCTAATGAAGGCATGATGCATGCAAACAACAGCAAGCTAAAAAAAGCCCCTCCTTTGTCAGTCGAACTGACTGATCACATAATGTTCTTTTGAGGACAATTTCAAAAAGTTACAGCTTGCTGCAGACAGTTTGTCTCTCAATTACGCCAATACGTAGATTTGGCACGTGACAAATCAACTCCATCTGTCCTCAAGTTTGCTACGGCAGTAACGAGGCTAACGAGATAGAGGAGTGCTTTCATGTCTGATATTGCTCTGTCCACATCAATCACCAGACTGATCCACTTGAAGTGATAGGGCTGAGGGCAAACAGGGCTAAGATAAAGCCTGGTTTAAAATACCTGGAGGGAAAAAAACCAACCAGACTGGCATTGCAAGGAGAGACTTTGCCGTGAGAGGCTACTGAGAAAATAAATCCTGCTCCTGCTGCACTTGCAATGTGTCCCTTGGTCAGACAAAGCAGAGGCGATACTTTGGCCACGTGGCAGAAAAAAGTCAAACAGCTTCTTGTTGGTTTGAGACTGAAATCCAGCCCCCTTGGCAGCAGGCAGGGCTGGCAGCAGCCACACCAGACGCTTGTGCTCTCCGGAGCGCTCTGCCAAGTTGTGCCCGGGCAGCAAACTCGTGTGGGGCAAAAGGCAAGAGGCTGCTCTCTGCCAGCAGCGTGCGGCCTGAGCAGGCGTGTGCTGCACAGCCCCTCGGGCTGCCTGACCCACCGTGCCCTTGGGACAGGCTCCACAGTCCCCTCTGCCCAGAGAGGAAGGCTGGCAGGGGACCTTCCAGCTGGCACCACCTCTGTTTGTGTTGCTCCCCACAAACACAGAGAGCTGCTGAGGGAACGGGAGAACCTCTCCCACCTACGAGATTACTGCAAGGATCCACCTGGCCAAGTTCCACCCTAGAAATGAAGCAGCAGGTACTTGTAGCACATAACGCTGCAGGACATGCAGGCAGGTGCGTGTTTATTAAAAATCAGTGCAGCAACCAGGTTTCTGGTGAATAGACAAAACCTGCCAATTCACACCTCCACTAGGATTCAGGGTCTGTACCTACACTGCTTACCTTAAATTCAGCACCAGGGTTCCCTCTGCTCCTCTCCTCCTACCAAGCAGGAAAATCAACCTTGACCATCTCTACTCGTTCTCTGAAGCCTACCTGATGTAGCACCTTAGAGGTACTCCCAAATTTCAGGTTTCTAAGATGCATGTAGGCAAAAATTCAAGTTCACTCATCTCCTGCTCTGAGAACAGGGAGCAAGGGCTGGGAGCTGCTTGCAAAGTGCCCTGGTCACCAGCAGGTATTGACTACACAGCTGTATTTAAACTGGCATGAACAGGAGCAAGGTTAGAGCCTTCTCACTTCTGATTGAGTCTGAATATCTGGATATCTTGGAAACTCTGTATTAGATCTATACTGAACAATGACACTCAATAAGACTATTGTCTCACTGCTCA
Organism: Cnemophilus loriae; assembly: GCA_013397755.1. Taxonomy (NCBI): domain Eukaryota; kingdom Metazoa; phylum Chordata; class Aves; order Passeriformes; family Corvidae; genus Cnemophilus; species Cnemophilus loriae. The sequence goes on along the minus strand of VZTF01002536.1, from coordinate 1,464,446 downwards.
CAGAAATGCAGCAATCAAGCCTGATGGAATAAGGAGTTTCCTAACACCAGGGCTAACTGCTGGCATGCGTGTGCTGCCAGGAACAGAGGACATTTCTGCCCATGTCTGTGCAAGAGTTCAGCTGCTGTTTTGTGGGGATTGAAGGGTCACAGCTCGAGCTGGGAGATCAGCTGTCTCACATGACTGTGGAATTAAACCCAGCAAGCTGCAGAGACACAGAACACAGACACAAAGGAGCTGGAGGGGAGACAGATGTCTTGTGCTGAAAGCCACTAGCAGGTGCTCCTAAACATCCTGGTGTTTAGGAATTCTGGCAGCTACTAATTGCACGTAATAGGCTGCCAGTTTCCTGCCAGAAGCGTTCCTGTAGCTGTGCTTACAGTGGCAGAGATCTCTGCACTAAAACTGCAACCTGCAGTTAGCTGCCAGTCACCCAATTAATGAATTGCTACCAGAGGAACTCCAGATTCTGCAATATTGAGGAGCTTTTAGGAGACAGTCATCGGCAGAGATGTTCCCTGCAGGAAGGCTGACAGCTGCCTTGTAGAAAACTTCTCCCATTCCGAAACACCTCCAGGAGTGTCATGTCCTTGTCTGCTGCTGGGAGTAGCTCCAGTCCCTCACTGTAGCCCTTCTCTGGCTTCCTACAACAAACTGCAGGAGCAAATTATGGCTGTCACAGAGCTGTGACACTGCTCCTACTTCATCTTCCACTCTTAACCACCTCCTTGTTCTCCTCTGACTTGGCATCTTTCCCAAATGGAGTGCTCTTCTTCCACCTCTCACCTTACCACACTCCCATGAGAGCTGTATAGAACTTAACTTTTCCCCTCAATCTACCATTTTATTAGACTGTTGCAGTTACTGTTGGTAGTATAGCAGGTGATACAAAGAAAACAGCTACCTCAGCTTTCTTTCATATAATTCTTGATTCTGTTGCTCCAGCTTTATGTGTTCTTTGGCTGAACACGCATTAAAGAAATGCTTTAATCATTACAGGCTTTGAAAGAATAAGCATTATTTTTGTTGCATTTAAGGGAGTGTACAGCTAATTTTAAAAAACAACTTTCATGAGCTGTCACCGCTTCTTTTTTCTCCCATTACCATGATCATGAGGGTTTCCCAAATGGAACTTGCCCTTCATGTTTCCACCACAGATGCATCTGAATCCTGCCCCTTCCTTTGCTAATAATGAGGGCAAAAAATATCTCTTTAAAAAAATCCTAGAGGGATTCTCTGTTCTTTTTCTCAAAGGTAGCTAATAAGGTCAACCACATATCCCCCCTCTGAGAGCTGATTTTACCTCTGGCAATGCAGTAATTACCAATGCAAACATCTCAGTAATACCTGTTGAGCTCTTCAGAGGTTTTTACAGCAATAGATATTTGCTATCCGATGTAAAAACTGTACATTTTAGAGTGATGATGAACTTCCTGTGTGTGGAAGTGCTTTTATGAAGCGTTTTTACACGTTAAGAAAAGCCAGAAGCAAACAGAACAACACAGTTTTACTCTCAGTTCCATGCTCACTCACTGACTACAAAGTATTCCTGGCGTGCTGCTGTGTGTCCTCCTGGGGTACATATTTTGGAAAGAACCAGTAATACAACTTACATCCTGCCTCTCATTGCTTTGGCTTTTTGTTCCTCTTCAAGGTTTCGTGGGGGAGTTGAAGGCGTCATCCCTTCATTTAAGCAGCCAGTGGCATCTTTTAAGCCTCCTCGGTAAGATCCTCCTTCAAGGGTCTAAAAAAACCCCAAAGAACAATAGAATAAACATTTCCCTTGAACTCCAGCATCAGTATTCAAGTCAGTTCTGCAACCAACACTATGGAGTATTCAGAAATACTCTCCTGCAGGACTTTGTGAAACACAACCAAACTAGTTTTAGGTTGATGTGGGACCCCACAAAAAAAGCCTCAAAGCAGAGTTGTCATCCTCTTGTTAGAAGGTGGAAAAAGATGTTCCAGTAGATCTGAGAAAAGAAAACTCTTCCAAATTATTTCAAATCAACCTGGAAATATCCTGATGTCTCAATCAGGACCCTTCTTAGGCTAAATGTGGTTTAAAGTTCCTCTGCCAAAAGCTGAATGGGGGATTGTTGTAGTAAAACAAAAACACAAAAAAGAAATAGATGGATACATAGTAACATTCCACAATAATGAAAGTTTGCCCCAAATCCCTTGAAAGTAGTTGTAATAGTCTAATAGACTGCATGTGGGGGAGAGAAAATAAAATATCATCAAAAAAATATGTCTAACTGGATTAATGAAATATTTTTCAGTTTGTTAGTCCCTCGATGGAATAAAACTATTTTAAGTGAATTTTCTGGGAATAGCCTTCTTGGTTTCCCATGCCACAAAGAGCTCCTTTACCACTCACACATTATCAAGCACCCTATGAATGCTGATTGTCTTCATGTACCAACATCTCAAACTGAGAAAATACCAAAGCCTTCTGAAATTATTCACTAGATAAAGATGCTTACTCAGAGTTGCAGTAATTTAATTATCACTGTGGGGATTTAAAAATTTTTTTACTCTCTTCGTTCCAGTAGATGTAAGGAAATGAACCTTTGTAGGCTCACCACATCCCTGCTTGTTAATTATGTTAAACTTGTTCAGAGAAAGCATTTAGCTAATTTTAGAGGTCCTGGGACATGTAGAAAAAGGTTTAGCTTTGATATTAACATTTTTGAACTGCTCAGGGAAAACTTAAAAGAAGCCAAGATATGAAGCAGGATTTACTCCTTGTCCAGCAGACATGGGATCAGACAGTGAGAGCGCACGATATGAATTTTTTGAACAAATTAATCCCAGAGCATTTTTATTGCTTATTCCACTCCCTGCAAGAAAGAGTTGACAAGGCACATTAAAAGTGACACATGAATCTTTGTAAAATTAAAGCACAGCTGTGGTACTTCAAGCAGTTCTACTCTTTAGAGGGTCTTTTCATCAAAACCAGAACACCAAACAAATTCACGTTGGGTAGTAAAACTCTTGTGCCTCAGAACAAGCTTTAAAACAAAACAAACAAAACATCCCACTGTGTAAAATATTTGAATACTAACAAGACCCCAGAATTTGTACAGTACAAGTAGCTCATGCTCTGCAAAGCCCACTCCAGAAGTGACTTTTGACTATGCAGCACAGAGCCTATGTGAGATGTAGGCTTCATCTCACAGAGGAGCAAAATACTGGACGCTACTGAGAAGCAGAGCACACAGGGTTAATAAAAGCAGAGCAGATGAAGGTAGAAAGCAAGGAAACCAGAACAAGATGTAGCCTTTAAAGCCCTTCCTTAGAGTCACATTGGGCCTGTTGTGCACATATTTTTCACAACACTAAACTTACCAGCTTAGTTTTGACCAACTTTTCTATTGCACTGACAAGATCCGCAGCAGTTGGGACATCGGAGGAGCTCTGTCGAGCAGCTAGCAAAGAAGAGGACTGCAAGACACCAGGCGGCAAAGGAAAAGCAAGTTAGCAGGATGAGAAGGGAGTAGGAAACCAAGCGGTCAGTGAAGAAGCTTCTGAGACAGGAGAAGGAACGCGGAAGGGGAGCTGGAGGGTGAGAGGGACACATGCAGGTCAGGTGAGTGAGTGTTGCTGTGTCAGACAAGCATGGAATTGCCATCCACTTCTGGCTGCACATCTCCCTGCAGCAGTTCCAAGCCTGGAACCAGGGAACAGCGTCAAAGAACTGAAGTCCATTTACAAACGGGTTACAACACTCTTAAAGTTGGTTCCTCCTTCTAAGGACTTACAGGCTCCAGAAAATTGATTTTCTTACTGCAGAAGTAAGAAATTAGCCCCTCCTCCACACATGCATATTTAATAAATGCAGTTAAGCACAAGGTACACACAGAGTTACAGGCAATAGGGGAGGGAGGCAGGGGGGAACAAATCATCCCCATCCTTTCCCCACAGATCAACTGCAACTCCAAATGAACTTAGATGACACCTCCCACTCATGCACCTTCAGTCATCTAAAATGTGTACCTCTTCTGTCTCCTCTCTGCAACCACTGGAGATAAAACACCCCTACACATCTCATCTCTCCTGGCACGGGAGGGCAGAAAAACTCCGTTTTAATTTAAGGTTTTTGCTCCGCAAGGGCATATCACCCCTTGATTGTTGTCCTAAGAAACTTCGCTCTGAACACCCAAACCCACTTGATTGCTATGGGAATTGGGATTTATTAGCTCACCTGTAGATACATTTCTTCTGAAGGCAATACAAGCACTGAGTAAAACTACAAGCCCTTGGACAACCTCCTTTTGTTGTCAGGCTGACACAGACTAAAGCATGGCTAAATTTTTATAAATGATGAAAAAGTTTATGCATCTGTCAGCTGCTTAATGAAAGTCTTGTGGAGGGCAGCTATTTCAGTGCAGTCACTGTGCAGGTGCCAGCGAACACGCATCTGAGATTAAACAGTGCTGGGGAGGGAGATGTGGAAATGTGATGGCAGGAATTAGGCAGCTGGCCACCTCTCTCAGCAGCCCTTTGGGGAGGTTGCTCCTGTTGAGTGACACATCCCCAGGAGAAGGAAAAAAAGGCAAAAGAGATTAATCCTAACCAGAAGCCTTATGACAGAACAGAAACACGAACACATTGCTACTCATCAACTTGTCGTTCACAAATAATACATCTAATCAACAGTTCTAATTACAACAACAACAAAAACTACAGGTAATCAGGCTGGTAATTGAGGAATTAGGCTGAAAATGCAGGAATCTCATACTAATGTAAAAGCTCAGCCTGCCTGTTTCACCTGCAATGCAGACAGACGTGGCTAGGAAAAAAAAAAAAAGACTGAAAATAAGGACTTTGAAGAGATACTGGGCAAATACATTGATGATAACTGCCAAACATAACCATTTTAGCAAGCGGAGTCCAATTTTTGGAAGCACTAAACAGCTGTTGCTCTCATTTATTTTAACTGAAATTGCTCAATATCTCTGAAAAGTAAATAACTGCAGGATTCTGAAGGAAGCATGAAAACATTTGCTGCCTACAAGAATTCCAGGGTTAAATAAAACTTCTGTGATCGAGTCTGGTTTGAGTGAGGAGAATAGAAATACAGTATTTCTATTCCTCAGGAAGCAAATTATGAATTTCTAATATGAAGAGATCTTGCAATTTGTCTTTATGAGAGCCTCCAGGAGCAGTGAGGCACAATTACTACTGCCTGGCAGATGGACTCAGGGAAAAGTGTCACCTCCCATACATGCAGACATCTCCTACCTACCACAGCTACTGCCCCACACTGCTGCTGCTGGGCCAGCCTGAGCCTGTGCCTGTAAGCACAGAGGGAGGACATGAGCAGGACACTGCCTAAATTAACACCATTAAAGAGCTTTCAGCTCCAGCATGGCTCAAACATTGCTAATATGGTGCTCCTGTGCCAGGAAATTCAGGACTCTATGCGCTTTCATTCTTTACCCCCCTGACAAAAGGTTGAGCAGGGCAAGAAAAACAAGAGGAAAAAAAGGGTTTCAAATGCATCTTGCTCTATTTAATCTTCTGTTTTAAGAGTGGGTGAAGAAACAGGATGCCAAAACATTCTGTAAAGCTCAGACATCTAAAGCAGAAAACAGCTTAGTTCCACAACATTTAGACTGTCAGAAATGTATTTAAGAACTACTGAAATCACACAGCATGTTGGACACTAAAAGTAGTGACCCAAGCTGCAGCAGTTTTGTTTTTCTTAAAAAAAAACAAACCAACAAAATAAAACCATCTCCCCAAAACCAAAAAGCAAACTAAGCCCCAAACATTTAGCTAAATGCCATAGGGAACAAGCCAGGAGCTATTGTGCCGGACATGGATCCACCAGGGCTCTGCTCTGCCGACCTTTCACCTCTGCCCCTTCGCCAGACAGCCGGCAGCACACGCAGCACTCTGAGGGCAGGAGTCCACGGCTCCAGCTGCTTCCTTCTGCTCCTGCTGCCACCACAATGTCATAACATTTCCTGACAGATTAGCAGCAAGCCCCCAAATCCTTTACTCCATCACTCTGCTCCTTGAGTCCCAGAAATATTTACATCCTCCTCTCTCTTTATTTCCAAACTTCTGCCTGAACCTTCCCCAAGAACATTCTGGGTTGTTTTGGTTTTTCTTTCCTGACAACTTATTAATCTCCCCTATCCCTGCCTCTTTGCCTGCAGCAATTACAATCAGAGGACAGCGATACAGAAGTGGCAGTGCTAAAAACAGATGCCAGCAGGAAAGCAGGAAACTGCAGAACAAGAGGATGGTTTTCTACAAGGGAGATGACAGCACTAGCAAAGGTTGGGGGCACATGTGCAGACAGGACCGGCTGTGAATGCAAACCACTGTCTCAGCCATATTCACAGGTTCTCAACCCAAGTCCAGCACAGGACTCTGCAGGCCACAGGGCCAACTACCACAGCAAATCCTGACTTAATGTCAGAGACTACCACCACCAGCATGGTGCCACCAAACACCATTTCTACTGCTACAGCCAGACACCAACAGCACTTTTCAAACAGATGTAGCAAACACACATTATTGATCTGAAGGGAGTTTCTGACCACACACACCACAGGCACACCGTCGACCTGTCATGAAATGGGATGCCAGGGCTAAATTGCTTATCCAGCACTGTTTGTAAATTCACTTGGATAAAGGTATTAGATTATGATTTGCACATAGGAGACTCTTATAACCACAAGTCTAAGCCCTTAGTACTAGAAGACCACTACAAAACCACTGTGATATAGCTATGTGAGAAATGCACTTAAACAGAAAAATTATACAGTAAGGGAGGCCTTACCATATCATCTTGGGTTGGATCATTGTCAAAAATCTTCATAGGAGGAGGAAGAGGTGTGTGAGACTCTTCATCTGGTTCATCTTCTCCCCAGCCCTTCTTGCTCTTCTGAAGAAAAGTTAAACATAATTAGAAACAGGGACAGGATCCTTTTATCTTTTCAGCTCAATATTGTGTTGGATGGAGGGAATTGCAGGTAATGGAAGAGAAGAAGTAAAGACATAAGGTTTTGCTGGTTAATCCTGGTGCATTCTAAGGCTTACAGAAATACAGTTTATAGGTCAATCATGCAGCAAAGGCTGCTACATCTGCCTGTGTGCTGACAGAATAGTAGTTTTTTCATTTAAAGAAGAACTGTTTGATGTACAGTTTTTAAAATATGTTCCTCTTTTTATGTTCACTCAGTATCTTCTTCACTTTTGGCTTTTAATTCCTCATTCACTTTATCAGGAAAGTGCCATTCTGGTGGAGAACATGCCTGCAGAAAAACTGCAGGTACAATTACATAGCAGATTTAACAGAAACATGGCTATTTCTCTGAGCATTTTCTTTCATTAAGGAATTACACTGCCATGGTAGCATAAAGGTGATATTAACCTCAGCAAAAAGTGATAACAGCTGCTCAAGAATAACTTAATTTCTATCCTTGGCAGCTTTCTAATAGGCTATTAAAATAAGCTAGTCAAAGGACAATAATATATGCAAACTGTGAAATGCTGTTCCCTATGTATTCCACTGCTCTTTGGATGACAAAGCTGTTTGCAACACAGCTTTAAATAATGCCATTTTATGTATGACTCGCTGCTCCCTCCAGACCCTAAGGGAGCTGCATTTACTCAAGCATGACTCACACCCCACGGAGGAGACTATCCGACATACACGGTCTTTCCCGCAACAAGCGCTAACAAACACCAACACACACCTCATCTGCGCTGTCTCCTTGAGGAGTGGTTTCATCTCCAGTCTTCGGCGAGCCGAGGTCAAAGCTCTTCCTGCCATCCCGCACCTTCTTTTGCTTCTTGATGTGGCTCTCGGTCTTCCCGCTGTTCAGGCGGCGCACGGGACTGGTCAGCCATTTCTTCAGGGTGTTGGTTGAGCGCTTGGGGCCCGGAGAGCTCTGGATGGAGTTGAGGGATGGCTGAGGTTGTAAGTTCGCCACTGAGTCAGACTTGCCCCCGTTGTCATTGGAAGAGACTGAATACGCGTCTGCAAGAAAACGGCGCAGGTGAGAGCTCATTCCAGCAGCCCCTCTGCTCCCCGGGGCACGTCAGGCACTCGCAGCACTGAGCATGAGAACACAGCCCTTTGGTGAAAGGATTGGTGACCTATGGACTTTCTGCAAACTTTATTGCACACCAGAGAGAGGAATATGCCCTGCAACGGGCATTTCCCACAATCTCACACACCTCTCTCATTTCCTACCACGCTATCTGTCCTTACGGAAGATCGCAGACAGTGAAGTTTTTTTATGCAGGTTTTTATTCAGGTTTTTTTTATGAAAGCCTGATTTTCACGTTAAGTGCTGAATTTCTCAGCTTCTTCCCACAATTTCATTGTGAATTGTCAGGAACAAAATAAGCACAAAAAGTAGATTACTACAGGAGACCTGACAGCCACCAACACATTGTCAGGTTCCAATTCGTGTTCCTAATTGTTTTTGAGCTGTTTCCAGACCCCAATGACATGATTTAGTTAGACTACCTATTAACTTTTGAAGCACCTTAAAATTATCTCCTTTGCCTCTGAAAGCAATCTGTCAGAAGAGTTCTCACATTCCCTAGAACTAAGAAACTGGAATGAACAATTACAAAAGATGACAAATTGTTCAAACCAAAGGAAACTGTCAATAAGGAGATAACGAGACAGGCTTAAAATTAAAAAATAGTTTCATTATATGGAAGCAGGAGGTTCTGCTGAACCGCATCCAACCTCCGTTACTGATACACATGTTCAGACTGGCACCCTAGAAAAGGCTGCAACCTTCCTTACTCCTCTCAAAAGCAACAGAACAAAGATGTGCCAATGTCAGTAAGGCTTTAAAACCAAAACAAACAAGTTGCTCAAAGATTTCCCAACTGCCCTTCAGGAACAAGTGCCCTGCTTTCAACTTTATGAAACCACGGCAAGGCAAGTCCCTCCCCTCTGTATCACGGACTGAGATGTTTAACTCCACACAGTTTAAGATGAAGATTTTTTTTTTACAAAATTCAGACACTGTCACACTCCTATAAGAAACATCTCGGGCTGTACATCAGAAAGGAGCCAACTGATATTATTAAACATTTTCACATTGTTATCTCTGAATCTTTCATCTGTCCCAGCAGAAACCAAAAACCTAAGTTACAACACATGAAAACAGACCAGTGCATCCAGGCATTCTCAGTTCAGCAATAAATACCATTAGAGATGCTGGGCTGTACATATGCTGAGTGAGAGCTACTCTCCTAGAGAATCATTACCTGTATTGTTTTAGAAGCCAGTTCCTGCTACCTGCATGCAGAGATCATCTCCCCTCCAGGCAGAGCTACTGCTCGCAGCTCTCTGTGCACAGGGCAGAGATTGCCTCCTGCCTTGTCTGCCAGCTTGCACAATGCAGACCATGAGAGTCAGAATGTTTTATAGCCATACACAGCATCAGTCACAAGTTGAACGAATAAATTATTACATACCTGAGGTCAAAGGTTAAAGTTTAGAACATACAGAAGTAATTTTAACAAGCTAGAGAAAGTCAAAGTTCATTTCCCAGACAAGAAGAAAATCTCAATCATCTGTTTTTTGACAACAGGAGTAAGTGTAAGAGGAGCTGGGAGGAGGACGGATTCCAGGTGGAGCTGATCCCAGGTGGAGCTGCTGGGGATTTTCTGGCATTCCTCCGTGAGGGCAAAGTAGCAGTCTTATCTCCAAAAGGCCTGGATTTAGCCAGCTCCTGCTGATGTTATTTTATGTACATGAAGTAGCACTAAATCAACTAGTGCAAGATAATGTTTGTCAGGGGCCAGCTTATCTTGCACTCAATAGGCTTTGGATAGTTCTCCCTCGCAGGCTCCACGTGATGCTCTGCGAGTATATCAGTGTGCCTTGCGTCAGCAAAATTCAGAGTTTCACGATGGTGGGTTTGATTTTTCAAGTGCCCTCGTGCCCCTGGCAGCACTGAAAGCCCCACAGGCGGTGGGGGAAGCTTGAGGGTTCTTGGCCAAGGGGCTTTGCTGAGAGGAGTCCCCTCAGGTGCCTGTGCTCCTACCACTGCTGCAGGAGGATTAACTTTGGGAATTACTGCAGCAAAGGGAGCTGGTCTGCAGTCAGAAAGAGGAACACTGGAAGCGATTGCTCTGTGGAGCTACCCCGCCCAGGGATGATTTGGGGGGAGCAGCTGTATCATGGACTCGCTGCCTTTGCTGCAGACTGGGCTCAGTGGGAAGTTGAGGAGAACCAAGGATGAGCTGATCTCACCACAGCTGATGTACAGAGACTATTTTACTACAGCTTGTAAGCAATGCAGTCCAACCCCCACCTCCAGTTGACAGAAACTTGCCAATTTAATTTTTGGTAAGGGAAGGGAGCTGATAGGAGGCTAATGAAGCCTGAGACAACCCCAAGGGTTTGTTACTGAGATGGCAATCCTATCTCAGCCCAGCGGGCTTGAGGCAGGGCCAAACCCAGGAACTCTGATGCCTATGAAGGGGCAGGAACCTCCCTTCCCAGCAGAAAACACCCCTGGTTTTACCAGCAGGATCAGGCCCCAGCCTTGCTGCCTCCCTCTCCCTTCCCGAGCAGCACAGCTGCAGCTGGGGCATGGACAGACACACAGCACCTCTCCTGCCATGGCACTCTTTGCTCAGCTGTCCTGGGGAAGCGACGGTCAGTTATCCCGTCATTCCCAGGAAGGCAGCACGTGGGCACAAACAGTCCCAGTCCCAAACTAGCCCACAGCCCATCCTGCCTGCTTGCAATAATTTTGACACCCAGAGCCAGGAACCCTCTGCAGACCAAACATCAGGGCTTCAGAGCCACCAGGCACGACAAAAGCCAACCCACGGGTTTCCACAGGGAGGCTGTTAACACTGTCCAACAATCCCACCTGAAAAAGGCTCTAGATTTTCCTGCTCAAGGTCATGCCTTTGGTGATGAAAAAGGCTGTTTACCAAAGGGTTATTACATGTTGGTCATGCCACGCAACCCTGTCAGATATCAAGTTCCCTTCTTTCTCTTTGTTTGCTGAACTGCCCTGGCTGAGCATGGTAAGGCATCTGGGACAGAGCCCGCGCTTCGCCTGGCCCATGCAGCCCAAGACTGGAAACCTGGCCTTATCTTGCCTGGTAAGGCAATCTCTGCTGGCTGGGAAACAGGCAGAGAGGTGGGAGAGAAAGGCTGGCATGAATGTCCCTGCTCCACAGCCACGAGAGCCCTTTGATGTTGGGTGACTTATCTCTGCCCACACCCTACGTTTGTACAAAGCACTTCCATCTCATCATCCCAATTCCCACCGCTACCAAACATGTCTTATCCAAAAGCCACACTGAGAGTCCACACACAATATACATAACCTTTCTTTCTTTTTCAAAGGAACTGCAAATTTGGATACATTTGTGAGCAAGTCACATTTGCCGTTTGCCAGCCCTGCTGAGAATGATTTCCTTTGCACATAAAGCAGGTCACATCGACATGGTTGCAGAGGCAGGACTGGAGCTCGAGGAAGAGCAGAGCTCACAAAATGAGAGAAAGAAACATGAAACACCAAAAACTCTGCCAGGAAAGACCTTGTAGACAACCTCCTCAGCCATGTGAGCTCCACTTCTGCAGCACATACGGCTACAAACACATTAATCATGACACTTGATACTGGCCTGAGACCCAGACACCAGGTGGATCGAGCGGAAGAGGAGGACACGTTACTGTGCTATTCTTGCAAAGCACTAGCACATATGTGCTTTGCAAACTGCATTAGTAGAGCTTTTTGGAAACACAGTTTGCTTAAGAAAAGCCAGACAGCTTTTGGGAAAGAGCTCATTGCGTGATAATTGAGGCAGCTGCTGCCACCCACAAGCACCAGCAGAGCAGTGGCTGTCCCCACACTGCAGCGGGTCTGCCATGAGGAGCTGTCCTCCCACCAATGTCCCAGGACACACGTCTAAAAAAAGGTGTTTGGTGAAGCAAAATGGGTGTAGGGAGGTCAGCAGACTCGTGTGGCTAGATTGATTTCCTGGCCAAACCATTCATTCAGTCAGAAGAAATGACTGTTTCCAAAACACTCCTAAGCAAACCTCCAAGAAACATCTGGCAAGAGGACTGTGAGAGATACTCAGCCAGACCAAAGGGCTTTAACATTCAGGGCTTTTGCACCGCTGCAGCCATGAAATGTTTGTTGTTGTTGGTCAAATGAACAGACATCTGTAAAAGCACAGCTCTCGTACTCGAAAAATAGAAGGTTCCAGTTCTGTGCAACCTTGGGTGAAAACAAAAATGAAAATCTCATAGACCTGGCTTTAGAGGCACAGCAATATTCTCATTCGAGTCAATAGGAACTCCTGTTGGAACATAAATACAAGGCATTTTATTTTTACCTCCCTGTTCCCCAGAGCACACATGCGAGGGGAGGTTTGCCTGATCAGGCTCAGGCAGCACCAGACTTCTCTGCAGGACCTCAGATCTCTGACAAGGAAAGGGAAAGGCTTCTCAGAGCAACTCTGAAGAAAACATCAGGCTTCTCTATTTGATACATAATAATGATAGATCATAAAGGATAGGAAAGAAATATGTGTCCATAACCAGAAGATAATACAGAATATAGCTATAAAAACAGGAGTCTAGAGCAAGGCACAGTCTTGCTTTAAGTGAGGTGAATCCTTTTCTGATTTATTTATGGCTCCATTTACATCCCAGAAAAACAGCCTAAGAGAAAAGGATTTTTCCACAGAAGTCAAAGAAAACGAGCCAGAATGGGAACTCTGAAGTCCTACCAGCATGTGCATTTAAATCAACATTTTTTTTTCTTACAGAGATAATTCCACTTGTGAATGAAAGCCAATAATGACAAGCTGACTGATGAGCACATAAATCAGCTCTGCTGTGCTCAACAGAGCCCATTTTCCACATTTAGTGGTTCTTATAAAATAACACTTGTGACAAAGACAGAATTTAATCAGATATGGGTAAAAGACTAACTCAGTCTTTACTCGAGCAGATTTCCTAAAGAACGGGAATCTCCATCCCAAAAAATCTTGGAAAGCAAGAATCATCTAGACTCATCCTGTGCACAAAGCAAGCCTCTGTGTTAGTACTTCACACTAAACAAACAAGAACCATCTAAACCATCAAAATGCACCTTCTCCTGCCCTTTCCAAGAGCACCTCCATGATCATCCAGGCTGCAGGTTCCAGGTCACAGTTCTCAGCCTCTTCAAGCTTTATACTCTCCCTTGGGAAATGCTGCTTTGAGAGCCCCCTTGGATCTGCTCAAGGGATTTGGGACTAAAGCTCTACCCAGTGGATGCAAAGATGGCAGAATGAGGTATGAACACTGCTCCTTTGGTCTCTTCTGTGCTTTTGTATTAAATGTCCAAAACATGCTCAGTGAAACATTTTTATTGGCACGAATCAGGGTTACAAAACTTTGTGGCTTAGGCAGATGACAGTACGGATCCCAGTTTTAGTGTTAGAGCCCATTCTGACTGTAAAACCTGGCATGGATTTGCAAAAGTTTGGGAGGCAGCAACATTTGGATACTACAAAGTCACTTTACAGCTATTCCTCTTGTGAAAACACTAGGTGTTAACAATGTAAATAATGTATCTTACAACTTCTAATGTCAACAGATAAGCTGTCTCCTCAGACACTGCCTCTGAAAAAGGCTCTAGTGAAGAATGGAGGGGAACACAAGGAAATTTTCAGTGCCCATGTCAGATGAAGACAGAGGACAACCGGCTTGAAAAGCCCTTTAGATTAGAAGTACATTAAACTTCCGCAATGGAATTGCAAAATGTGCCCTGGAGACTTCCATGGCTCCCCATCCGCTCCCAGCTCTGCTCAGCAGCTCCACACGTGTCCAACCACAGACCTGCCCCGTGCTCCAGCTCGAGCTAAAAATGAGATGGGACCGTGTAGCAGAGAATTTCACACCAGAGGGTAAAGACACGTTCAAACTATGCCATTGAAATCTAAATGCAAATTTTGTTCAGAGATTCAGATGCTCTCCCTAACTTCATAGTCTCCTGGAAATGAGCAAATTGAAAAGGTTCAATTGAATTTTCTATTTGTGTCTTGGGAGTATCATTTAAAGCTTCAAGCTGGAAGTAACACCAAAAGGTACGAATCAATCTGGCAGGATTCTCACAACTCCATTTACATGGATGAAATTACTTCTGTTCAAACTCAAGAATAATGGTATGGAGTTAAATATTTTATAAAAAAGTTTCTAGTCCAGTAGAGAAAGCAGCAGACATATTGGACAAACTTTTTGATCACTGTAATGTAAAACCTCAAAATCTGACTTTCTGTTTCACTGCCAAGCATACAAACATGACTAACTTCCAAAAAGAACAAGGGAAAAAAAGGACTAGAATCTAAATTAATCACACAACATTCAAAACACACTGTTTTGCTATTGAATAGCTGGCATTTCTTGGAAATAAGAAAGAAGAGCTGCTTTGAGATGGAGAATGATCTGCAGAATTCCCTTTAACCACACTGCAAAGCAGGGTATGCTCCAGAGCGATTTTGCATATGGGTTTTGCCTTTGGGAAACGGTCACCAATCTGTTGGCTTCAATATTCAGCTTTCTGATCATTACTTCCAGGTTGAAACCTAATGTGAGGAAAACAAGCACTCACTCAGCTGGGGTGAGTAAACACTGTCACTTGGAGCCACTCATTTTTGTGGCAGGCAGCAGCTTCACCTCCTGCTCTCGGCAGTCAAGGAGCTGTGCACACTCTGCCCAAGGGCGATGCAGAGTGGGACACACCCCGTAGGAGCCTCTCTCTTTCCATTAACTACAGAGGGAGTCCGAAGAAATTATACCCTCAGCTAAATTTAGTTATTGTGAATCCCCTTCCCACATTTGAGTACGCTTCATGCCAGGCCGATCTCGCAGCAGGGAATGATTAGCTGAAGTTAAGCATCTGTCAATTCACTTTAATGAGCAATAACTGGTGGCAACCTGCCATTAGCTTCAGTTGAATAGCTTTTATTTTTAGCTGGTGTTGCTCAGATGCAGCTTCCATCCAACATGTGCTGGGAAAGCTGACATCCCAAAGTAGTCTCCAGGTCTTCGTTGTGCCAGTCGGAGTGTCAGGGCTCAAGAGCTGCAGTTCCTGGAGGTCAGAGAAAAGTCACTGCAGTTCTGGGAAAGTTTCAAAGAGTGAGATAAAACCAAAAGCCTGGAGAAACAGCATAGAGGCGCATGGTCCCCAGAGACCTTGCAAGAAAAGTTATTGAAATCCTGAGAGTGTGCTGAATGAGTGAGCTGGGTCTCCAGGGAGAAAAACAGCACAAGGGGAAGGCACAGAGAGAGAGAGAGCCTGCAGAAATAAAACATGACTTCAGTACTGTCCAAGAGTGCCTAGTGAGAGGAACAAATGCAGAAGTTCTCTGTTGTATCTGCTGCTTCATGTGGATCTAAGCTTTTACCAGAGGTGACTATAGGGAGGGCAAGGGGAAAAGAGCAAGAAGAGTCCTCAGGTGAATATAGGGCAGGGTCTCGTTTCCTACAGATGAGTGTTTGACTCAGGAGCTGCTGCACATGAAGGCAGAACACGTCTTTGTGCCTCCAAAGAGACCCTCAGGAAAGTGTTCAACACTGCCCCGTGGCACCAAGCGCTTGAAGAGCAGCTGAAACACCCGAGGTCCTTCCCTCTCAGTGTCCTGCTCTGCAGTGGGTTTTCACAGAACATCTTACAACTTAGGGATATCAACAACTTCTCTGGTTGGAGGTTTGAGCCTTTTTGTCTCCATGTACCAGCCTAATTCATCCTGCTTCAGAGTCCCATCTGAGCCCCCATATAAGCTGCTGTGAATTCACAACAAGAGTATTAAGAGAACAAATATTCAGAGTGAATCCACCAACCTGTTCGTGAGATACTCTCAGCCAGCTCCTGTCCTAAAATACTGTGAGACAGGAGTCAAGGCAGGGCAGTAACATACCTTCAAGGGAACCTTGAAGCAACATCTTTTTAGAATAGGCTTTTAAAGAATAAAAGGGTGTGGTGAAGCCCAGAAACAAAGCAGTTGCTCCAGACAGCAGAGTTGGAGGCCAGACACAGTATCTGCGCACACTTGATTTCATTCACCCATTCTCTTGCCCTTGAGTTTGTGCCCAGCACATGTCCCAGACCAGCCCCAAGCACAGCGACAGCAAGCCCAACACATCTGCTGGGAGCACACGTCAGAGCAGCCTGCCCATAATGCCTCACAGCTGGGTGAGCAGATTGCTGAACTCAAGAGCCACGCATTTCTTTAGCAAAGAAAGGAAATAAAAAGTCAAGACTAACAAGATCCAGAATGGGCATGCTTTTTTTTTTTTTTGAACAAATCAACATTTATTTCAATGTAGTGAAACAACTCGTTGAAGCACTTCTCTCAGTTCTGCTTTACATTTTGTATTTACACTGTCCTCGTTCTGTGGCAAAAATAAAATAATCTCCAACCCTGAAGTTTCCAGAATAAGTGTCGCTAGCAGCAAAAATAACAAAGCCCCAAACACAAAGCAAAAATCCCCTTTGATATATTTTGATAGGAGATTTTTGCATGTTCCATAAAAAAAGTTTTAACCCTGAACCTTTATGAAAAGCTATATGGGATGACAAAGAGGAAAATGTCATGTTTGAAGCTGAACGAGAGCAGCATTTGCTGGCCTTTGCAAGTACATTGTTACTTTTAGCATAAGGAACTGTGAAATGCTTAGACACCCACATAGAAGCAGACTTTTTTACTTTGATCAAAGCAGTTCTGCTCTTCTGGGAGCGTAAGGGTACCAGAGTCGGCAAATGCCATCTTTTATCCTGGATGCTAGGCACAAAAACAAACTTTATTACACATGGTTTCCAAGCAGCTGTTAGTAAAACACAAGCCTTATTCTCTTGTGAAGTGTCAAGGGTCAGTTTCATTCAGCAGCTTCCAAATTGAGCTACTGTAAGAATTTTGAAGTAATTTCTCAGTTAAATGACATCATTGCTAAGGTCAACTCTGCCTTATACTTGAAGTCAGCAACCTCTATGACAAGGTGGACCACTCTGCTAAATGGGGGGAGAGAAGAGAATGGTATTTGAGTATCATATTTAGGTCTCCCTATCTCAAAGGAAACTGTGGCTATGTACCCAAACAATTCTCCACGGAAACAACAAAAAAGTATCAGTGACAAACTTGGAATTGGAAAAATAAAAAAAAAAGCAAGAACAGAACCCAAAGCTTTTTGGGATAGGAAGAAAAACTGCATGTTGAGAAAGAAGGGATCAGTCATTAAACTTTCCAGGCACACAGAGGGCTCGGAAAGCACAGAAAACAAGCAGAACAAACAAACACGACTGTGTGCATCTTAGCGTCAGCTTCTTTTGCCAAATGCAGTAGCTTCCAACATTCAGCAGCTGTCTCTTGCTTTCTAGTGCTGTGGAGTTCTCTTTGGTACTTGGAGGCTGTGAGGAGCTCCGGGCAAAGAGAAAGTCTTTGTCCATTTACCAACCAATTCCAAAGGCGCTGATCTTGAATAACTTTACTAAACAAGAGTGACACAGATGTCTAGGAAAGGGGACTTTTCTCTTAGTAAAGTTGTGGTAGGTGCAGTGGAAACCCAAGGCAATCTACATGCTTGTCAATTTGTGCCTAGGCAAGAACAGAGTCCTCCATGAACGTCTCTCATTTGTTCACTCTTAAATTATTCAGGCTCTGACAGCCCCTGAAAAGAAAAGAACGGAATAAGGATAAGTTGCAAGTGGCGCAGGGCAGGAGCGGACACCACGTAACCACCAAGAACAATGAGGCTGGGGTGCTTGACAACAGACACACTGCAGCTGCAGCCTCCAGGGCTGGTTCCCAAATCAGCTTCCTCCACGCCCTCGTCCTCCAGAAATACCAGTGGAAAATACAAGCTCACAGCAAAGGTACTGGTTGGGATGAATTAAAAGAAGTAATGAATGAAGTCAATGCAAACAGCGGTTTGGAAATAAAACACACAGATAAGAACTGCTGGTGCTTGTGACGCTTTGCTCTTTGAACACAGCACAGAGAAATGGCTAAGCAGCTCGGAGACTTTTAACTGCACACTCAAGACTATCAGTTAGGCTTGTGGGAAGCTTTAATTCATTCAGCTTAAGCAGCAAAACCAGAACACCACTTGCTGTCCCATATAACAGGCTCACGCGATCTGCATCTTGGTTTTTCGTTTGACAGCTCAGCAGGGAGCAGCTCTGTGAGGAAGCTTCCCTGTGATGCCAGTCAACAAGTTTATCAAATTTCAGGTGACAAAGTCACTACTACACTCTATCTGCGTCAGCAAGAAAGACGGACAGGAACTTGAAGTCTCAGAGAGCACCTGCTACATGGGAACAGGAGAGATTTCTGCAGCACCCTGCTGAGGTCTCAGCACTCTGAAGCTGTGCCAGTGCCTTGACCCAGACACCAGCCTTCCCAGTGAGGCTAGTCCTAATAAACTGATTGATTGTGACTTCTGAAGGGCCACACAGAGCCACCCACAGCTTTTATGGTGCCTACATCATTGCTCCTTACCAGCAGCCTCCTTATGGAAAGAAAAATCCACATCCAGGCTTGCAGAGGTGTGGAGAGGTGCCCTGCATAAACTGCTTCATTCCCTTCTGCATCACTGAGTCTCATTGCAAACAGCTATAAAAATGCTCTATCAAGCAACATGTCTAATAAACGTTCATTAAAAAAGCCATCTTCACTATTGCCGAGTGGTTACTTTCTTTTGGCTCCATATTTCAAAGGAGTCAGGAAAAAGAAACACTTATTTGAACACAATAGCAAGGATTAGTCTAGTAGCAGAGGCTCTTTGACTCTAGAAAGGCTTTGTTGAATACAGGTGACCTGTTACTGCATTTTAAGATATCTGATCACAGACATCACCTGCCCAATAGTTTAGTATCTCCAGGACAAGTGACTGCAGTGGACATTCAGCAAACATCAGCCTTTGGATATTTGTCTGAAGCTTGCCTTGCTGCAGGTTTGTCTTAGACACACTGCCAGATCAAATTTTACAGCGACACAGCTCTGAGCAGCTACTGCCCTGCCATGAGCAGCCTGGAATGTTCAAGCCTGGAAAATTTCTCTGATATTAAGACAAAGTCAACCAAGATACTGCTCTCTGCTCAGCACCTGCACCCTGACAGGAGCTGTGCTCTGCTACTGCAGAGCTGAAGCTACCGCTAACATTCAAAGCATTTGCCTCCTTCTTGCCTAAAGCTATGATTTTCCTTCTGCCGTCCTAGAAAGAATCCCTGTTGATTAATATTTATTCCATTTCCTAAAGAAATCTATTCAGCCTCCACATGCTTCAGCTGAGAGCGATGTTTGAACATTGTGTTGATCCTCAGAGTTCAAACTGCAGAAGGTACAAAGAATACCAGACTTGAGGCACTTCAGTGGTATTCACTATGAATCATCATTTTACATTGTACCACTCAGACACATTTGGGTCTAAAATACATTTGCATTTCTAATTAAAACAGATTACCATTAGTAACTAAAGAATGTCTTAAATCAGAATCCCTAGGCCATAAAAGCTAATTGCACTATGCTAAAACTGGATTTCAAAAATATACATATTATACCCCCTGCAGGATTAATTAGGCACCATCTCTTCAAAAGAGTTTTCAAAAGTGTATTTAATTCAGCATGCGGTGAAATTATACTGGTTGTGCAACACTTCCCATGGCCTGCCTTGGCTCACGCTCCCATGGCAGCAGAGAGCTGGGGCCTTGTTCATCAGGGGTGCTCAGCATGGACAAACTGGATTCAGGACTGCACTCGATGAGCAGGGACACGCATGGGAGCAGGAACTGCTGCTCTGGCCACAGTCAACCGGCACCCTGGAACAAGGTGATCTCGGGTATGTGCGTGATGTGCTCCCCAGGACATGCAGGTCTACAAAAAGGCTGAAATCAGCTGGTCAGTACAAATCCAGAAGCTGTAACTGCTGATGATCCGATGCTCAGTTGGTCACTGGTTTCCTATGTGACCTCAAGGAAGGTTCTAAGTGCCCATTGAGCTGTAACGTGTTTTCAGAGAGGCTATGGCTGCACCACGTTTCTTGGGGATGTGAGAAACCTCTGCTCACCAAAGCTGCACGTGCCTAATGAAGGGATGAGAACAAAACCCAACAAAGCCTAAGAGGTCCTTGGCTGCTACAGTCTGTAGCTGTAATTGTCAGCAAATCTCAACTGCATGAAAAAGTGTCCTCAGAGCATTTAGCTGTAGCTGGGGATGTGCCACTCTCAGCTTTCTTCTGTGCTCTAAGCTGCTTGCTCCATGTAAAAAACGAACATGGAGAAATTCTCAGAAAACATAACAGTGGAGGTACCTCCATGGTCACTAAATCCAGTCCCTTATCATCATGGGCCACAGTCCATCACTTTCCCAAATGTTTACTTCAGTGTTTTCTTGTGCTAGTGAAAATGAGATCTTTGCTCAAAGCGCGTACTTGTGACTTGTGCTTTCCTGTACACAGCAACTTTAAATTTCCATGTTTCATTTACAACCTTCCAATACAAAAGATAATAATCTCCACCAGAAACCATCTACTGGTTCCTCAAGATGATGTTTGCTAATGAGTTCCCAGCAGGTCTGGCTCGCAGGCTTCACCTCTTTATGGAACTTCACAGCTGGGAATGTCATGTTGCAGGGGATCCAAGATTTCAAAGCTGTTGAGCTGTGCCAAGACTAGCAATGGCTGTACCACATGGGACAACCAAGTGCACTGCGGTGCAATTAGGGCAACAGAATAGCAATTACTAACTCCTCATGTGGCAACACACAAAACAGGAGACACACTTTTACCATTTTCCAAAAGTAGCCACGGTTTCTGTATAGTAAAGGAGCACCCACAACCATTGAGAAGTACGGGCAGTTCAGGGAGTAAAATCCAGCCAGGACTTTCTGCAAACATGATCTTTTGTGTGCTACCTTATCAAAAAGTAAATGACAAATACATAAACTGAAGCGTATGTAATGGGTCTCTCCCCATCAAAGAGAAGAAACCGCATGGCTGTTCTATTATTAACTGCTGTAATTCAGCTTGCAGGTTCTATTTTTCATCTCATTAGAACTTCACTGGAGACATTTTCATATTTTGTCCTAATTAGATGAATGGAGCCCAGGTGATATGTGATTCCCAAGTTCTCAGCCTGCGAGGGAGAGCACTGTGGGGCTGGTCCAGGGCAGAGGCTGAAGGAATGCAAGGCAGGTCAAACTGAACAGGAAACCCAATGGGATGCACTAACTACCTTTAACTCAAGGGCTGGTTTGTGTTTCAGCATAAACAGCCACATCAAACAACAGAAGCTAAGAGCAAACACATTAATTTTTCTTTTGTGGTTTTCCAACGGCAAACAATGGCCAAGGGAGATGATTTCAAGCTTACCTCATTAGAGATAATCTCATTATTTTCTAATAATTCTTTTCAGGTCCTGAAGTTCTACTTGTGATCTACGCATCTTTTTAAAGAAAACAGCCAGATGTGCTTCTGTAGTTGTATTAAAAAGTAACTTCACATGACACAGAATTTTGTGATGCAATATTAGCAATTGAACTGTTCTGCAATAGCAACTGATGCAGTGGCTAAACTGGCAGAAAATTGGATTTCCTTACTGAACTGAAAACCACAATATCTGTAGATCCCTGCTGTAATCACTAACTGCCCAACCAATTCCTCTCTTTTGAAAAGAAATTGCAACTTTTGCCAAATATGAAAATGTTTTCATAAAGCCTGTTAACAGACAAGAACTAGACTGAAACGTAACAGTGTTCTGGTGTGCTTGAGAAGTATCTTGATGCTATTTTTAGACTGAAAACTTTGGAAGTTTGGGGGGTTTTAAGTTTGAAATGATAGATTAGTTTTCCAAATATACACACTAGTTTTAACAAGGTGTGTGCTGAAACATAACAGTTTGGGAAAAAAACCAAACAAAATCCTTCTGGGGTCATGTGAAATAACTGCCCTTTTTGTTTCACTTCAAAATGGAGAGATTTCATGTCAGCATCCGTGCATTGAATTCCTGAACAATACATCTATCTGGCCCTTATTTTATAGGAAAACAGCATGTGTAATTACCCCACATCATTGCACTGAGCAGGGAGTTACCCAAGCTATATTTTTCACAATTATCTGTTCTCTTTTCCTTAGAATAAAGTCTCCTTTCTTCCGGTTTTTGACAAGATGAATAAAGCCTTGTGGTTCTTATATGCTCCTTGGAGTCAATGGGAAGTTTTGGAGCTTTGCCTGCATAAAAGCAAATCCCATGTTTCTTTAAAGCTGGACGAATTCATAAAAGTTGAAAACAACATAGCAATCTGAATAATAAGGATCCCCACCACGTATTCACCCCCAGACCAGTAACTGAAAGCTGATGTTTATAGAAGCTCTT
This sequence comes from Cnemophilus loriae, assembly GCA_013397755.1. Lineage (NCBI taxonomy): Eukaryota > Metazoa > Chordata > Aves > Passeriformes > Corvidae > Cnemophilus > Cnemophilus loriae. Next base: position 1,442,067 of record VZTF01002536.1, on the reverse strand, counting down.
GCTACCTCTTTTTCACATATGAATTAATATCTGAAAGTTTATTTTCTGTACTACTTTTGTTCCATCTTATATATAACCACGTGTCAAAAGACTGCAAGATTAGTCACAACAGGGAGACATGAAGCCAGAGGTTGAGGAGCTAGCTTGTACTAGGAGAGTTAGAGCTGTCTAGCAGTGCATGTAACTTTCAACAGAAAATAACACTATTATTGCTTGGATCTTGGAAACTGAGAGAAAGTTGCTAAAGCATCCCAACACTGGCACTGACATGATAAACATTCGATTTACAGAAAGTGGCTGGTGGCAGATGAGAGCAGTGAGCACAAAGTCATGTGCAGCAACCAGCACTCCTGAAAAGCTCAAACCTCCTGTGCTCTTGGACACTTTATATGTGACAGTAATACAGACCCACAGAAAACGTGACCTGCTGTATCTATGAACAAGGTTCCTACCCTCAAGAAACCCTCCTGCAAACAGGTAAGATTTAACAACACTAAAAACTAAGTAATCCTAAAATGAACTCACTGTTCCCCCAGCCTGCCAGCAGAGCAGTGGCCATGCTTCTCCTTCGACTGTCCATATTCAGAGGTTACTCACCAGCCCCACAACTTCTCTTGAAGCCCTCCTATGTGCCATTGCCACACAAATGCTAAGAGGTTCAGAACAGTGAGTCTATTTATCCCAAAAGACTGGCATGGGGACTGTCAGTCATGCTTTTGGGACACGCTTAACTGAGGACTATGTGTCAGGAGGGTGTAGAGCAGGTGTGAGAGAGCAGTTTCACACCAACAGAAAGAGTGATTTTTTTTTTTGCTAACAGTATACACCTTGTCACGTTAATCCTGCTTGCTCAACTGAGCAGCATTTCCATCAACTCTTTCGTCCCTTCCAATAACTCTCTGCTATGACCTACCCTGACTCCCGACTCAGCCTGCAGAGGTGGGAAAACACAGGACTTGAAAGAGATGTTCCTGTCATGGGCTAACCAGTTTTCTCCTAATAGAACTGGAAGGAAATAACAACAACTCTCACAAACCTCTCCATAGCCATTTGCTCATGAATCTGCCAGCACGAAGAGCAGAGCTCAGCTTTGGCATGAGGGAGAGAGACTGCCTACAGAGGACCACTACACTTGATCCTCTTGACTTCGCTGAGATACAGCTAATGAGCAACAGATGGACATCACCCAAAGAGTTTATTTGGGGAACCTAAGAGTTTCCTCATATTTCTCATTCAAGAAGGACCAGGAAACTAAGCAAGCTTTGGTTGACACCCTTTATTTTACTATTGTTTTCTCCTCTGCCTCAATTTTGACAGAGCTGCTTTGGCCATGCATTCTGTTATGCTTTACACAGTGCAACCATGGTTCAGCCTGGAGCACTAAATAAAATATGTTCAAATTAGGAAATGTTATGGGCATGAATATATTACTGCAGATCACTCTCTTGCTACCACTCAGCACAAAGGTACCAGTTCCCTTCGCAAAGCTCTGCAGCTCCCTGTAACAGTGTCAGCACCTTCTATAAAAAGCACCATCAGATCTCACTTTTTACCTAATGAATAAATAACTTTTATTAATGTGCTGTTGACAGCCCTTGTAATGATGCTGGTTTTCCTAACTTCCAGTTAAGGCTCTGTTTCTACCCAGCTAGGAAAGATGTACAGGGTGGCTGGCTGAGCTCTCTTCACTCCACAGAAGTCACCATCACTCTGTCAAGACAAGCTTTCTTTGTTAATCTTACAGCGAAGACCCAGTTACAAATCAAAGATTTAGGCAAGAAGAGGAAAAGGAAGGAAGGGAAGAAAGAAAAAGAAGACAGTAAAACAGAAAGTTGCAGAAAGAAGAGCAAAAGTGTAGGAGATAGGACAAGCTGGAGGGACAGAAAATTTAAAATAAGAACTTTACCAGGAGCTTACCACAAACAGAAACCCACCCAACCTTTCAACTTTAACACACTGAGCTTTAAGGTTTGACATTTAGATTTCTTTTGTTCTGAACATAGAAGTTTGCATACAACCAGCAGTCTACTCAGAAGAAAAACTGCTCAAGGAGGCAGAGGATGTGTTCTTTATTGAAGCCAATATGGCACATCCATTTAAATCCATCCTCCTGGTTTCTGGCTACCCTCAAGTAGAAAGCGCACTATATTCTCACCTGAAGCCACACTGCAGCCACATAATATTACTCATCTTAACTCTAAAGTTATTCTGACAATTGATTACTTTTAACCACAAACCCTTTTCTTTGTATCTGGTACACTCACAGCCACCTCAAGTCCAGTAGGTGGGAACATCTCTCTCCTTGTGCTCAAAGAAAAGCATTTCCTACACCTTGTTTGTGCTTTCCACACTCCTGGTGTCCCCGAGGGCAGTGAGATCCCAGCATGCTCCAGTTTGGGCTAGAACTGGATGAGTTGAACTACTGCAAAAAAAATGTCCTCTAAATACGGCCCTGGGTTTAAGGCAGCACACTGAATTTAATTTCCAGGTTAAATCTGAGTCACTGGCTAGTCTTTACAGCTCCCTGTGCATCAGAGCCTGGAATCTGGTCTCACCCAATGTCCATGCTCCCACTCACTGAACAGCTTCAGAGCCCTGTGCAGAAGGTAGTGCAGAGGAATGGCACTCACACACTGGACTTGGCTCTGTGCTTAAAGGCAACAAAGTTTTGATCTTCTCACATCCAAGGCATGCAGCTGACCATTTGCTTTAGAAAAGACATTTCACAAAGCAGGAATCCCTCCCATCTCTTTATTTTCCCTCTTTTCCCTTTTAAAATAATCTCTAATCTGAACCACACAGATAACTGAGGAGATAGACTTCACGTTAAAAAAAATAAAGTATATTCAATTGCAAATCCTAGGCTGATTTCTAAGGAGAGTTCAGTGACTTTCTAGCTATCAGAAGACCATCAGAATTTGAACCCTCTTACCAGGGACAGTTTTGCAGCATTAAGAAGCATCCTGTTACACTAGGTCACTTTGCACTTCTGCATTTAGGAGATACAGCAAAATGCCTTGCTTGCACTCTTGGCTTAGTAAGGCCACTGGCCTAAAGGCTATGCAAGTGCACTGCTCCTAACTACCCCTTTTTATGGCTGAAAGCAAGTGACAGACTCTTGCTCTGAGGCACTCCTATATTAGGATTCGTATCTCTCTATACTGCAGAACAGAGAAGTAGTCCTTATTTAGTTCCTGCAGGCAACTATCGGGGTCAGAGCAAAATTGCAAATGGTACTGTCACTTGCTTTCTCTGGATGGATCCCAACAACTCTGTACATGGGCAAAGCTGACAAGATCAGAAACTCACCAAGAGAAACAAGCAAAAAAGCAGCATCGAGTTCTCTACTGCTGCAATAGACAGTGGAATACTAATGCAAAAGAGCTTGAGTCATCTGTCAAAATCCTTCAGAGAAATGCCCAGTTACACAGAACTTGCGTATTTCATGATACACAGGGGACCTCGGGTTTGGGTTTTTTCAGCTCTGCATTATTGCTGCTATTTAGGAGATCAAGCATCCACATCACTTCCAAGTTCCGTGGAAAGCAATGATGCAGCTCATACCAACTATTTGAGCACAAAACCTGTGTTGGACACAGAACGCAGGCTCATCTTCCCTGCTTCTCTCACCGGACAGTTCTTATTCACACAATAAAACCTATTCAGTTGTTGCAAAAGATCAAGATACATCAGGCACTGGCACCAGGAAAAAGCAGAGACGAATTTCCAAAGGAAAAGGTAAGGTCACCTATGGGGTAGGACTGAGAATAGCTCTGAGATGCTTCACACCCATCTTAAATACAAACTACAGTCACGTATTTGCACTGCAAGACTGAGATCAGTGAGAAGCCCTGGGATGAACAGTGTCTCCCCCCAGGTGATCGCTGACAACACAGAATACATGAAGTTAGAACTTCAAAGTTCTGGTTTGCCACATTAAGGCAGCTCCAGGCTTAATGGCAGAAGCTGCCAACAACGGCACACTGATGCTGTAATCTGGGGCACCCGAATCCCTTGTCAAATGTCAGGTTTGGTACCTGCTTAAACTCAGGGAGTATTTCCACCATCTCTGGTTTTCTTTAATAAATACAGCATGACAGACAACCTCTTAAAACTTTTTGCCCAAAGTTTACAACCAAGGTCAAGAAAGAAGTAAATCAACCTGTATCACAAAACACCTTTTGTTACCAACCCAGTAAACTAGAACTGCAAACACAGTTAACGTTTCAACCAGAGAGAGAAGAGCCAGCTGTTTCCCCTTCCCCCTTCTAGGCAGGACAGACAGCAGGGAGATTTTAATCCGTTAGAATCAACATTTTCAAGACCACAGCTCTGTCAGAGAGCTTGAATACTGCTCCAGCCTGCTGCATGGGCCAACACATTAAAGCACAGGCTGTCCAAGAGGCTTGGCTTTCGCAGTGGTTTAGTACCACAACCTTTCTGCAGACAGCCCTACCCCTACAACCAGATTACATGTTCCTTGTTAAAGGCTGCAAAACAGCGGGGTGTTGAGCGTTGACCTCAAGAATCACTTCCTTGGCATGAAGTAGTGAGTTCTTCCCAGGTTAAAAAAGATCACATCTTACGAAGTAGTGGCAAACTCCATCACCAACTAGTTTGCTGCTGTCACCACGTAAGTGTTACTAATTCAGTAACTGGGGAAAGAAGGCTCCTGCATTGCAAATGTGTGCCCCAAGAAACGAGTGGGCCCACCCGTTCTCAATGTCATCTTTATCTGCTCTTTATCTGGGTTCCAGAGTTACCAAAAGAATGCATTTGAAAGCTGTAGTTATTAAAAAAAAAAAAAGACACAAAACAAAAGTCAAGTTTTGTTCAGGACATTTTGCTTGGCCATTCAGAGAACAGGAAACATCGAAATACCACAAGCAGATCTTTGGAAAACCTCACATTATCCAGAACAAGTTCGAGAGCCGTATCACAGCATAAAGACTGCAGGCTGCAAAACCTTCAGTCAATGCATCTAAGCTGCACTGTTCCACATAAAAGCCAGATTTTGATTTTATTTTTACAAGGCTCTCCAGCTGCCCTGGCTTTCCCACATCCCTCTCAGCATTTCAGCTCAGCCAGCTTCCCCAGACCTTCCCCCATCACCATTCAGAGATTTGTGAACTGTGAGAAACAGATGTTCTCAAAGCATTTTGCTCGTACTCCAGCCCAAGAAAGACTAGAAAGGAAGGGGGGAAAAAAAAATCATTTAAGCAAATATTTCTCCCCGCCCTTTTGACCCTACAGTCCCAGGGTATTTCCTATCAGCAATGATAAAATGTAAAACTATAACTGTAAAACCGTATCAACTCCAGCCCTCTGGCTCGCGGTGCCCGTTACCGGCTCACTCGCCGCTGTCCCTCGCTGTCCCCGGGGCCGAGGGCACCGCTGTCCCTCGCTGTCCCCGGGGCCGAGGGCACCGCTGTCCCTCGCTGTCCCCGGGGCCGAGGGCACCGCTGTCCCTCCGCTGTCCCTCCGCTGTCCCCGGCGCCGAGGGC